>CANUEY010141419.1:0-26450 GCA_948099555.1 Croton setiger | reverse complement strand
TATATATATATATATATATATATATATATATATATATATAACGACGCTGTTTTGAGGGCGGTCAAAAAACAGTTCGCAAAAAGTTATATTCGGTTCGTGAAATATTCGAACTCGAAAATTCGGCTCGGATTCGGCTTGTTTAAATTTCGAATACGAATAGAATCGAATCTTTTCCGAATCAAACGCCGAATAAACATCGAACTGTTTGGTTCATTTACAACCCTATCTATGATTTTTGTCAAAAAAAAAAAAATAATGATAATAATAACAGCATGAAATCTCGTTAGCTACACGATTATTGGCGGAAACCAACCAGAAATAGCATGAATCAGGTCAACGATTCCTTTTTTCTGAATTTTCATACGGCGCGCTGCAAAAGTCGTTCAAAATTGGCTAGATTTTAATCATCCGACAACTGTTATAAGGGTACCAAACGAAGGGTCAGCGCAAGGTGTGTTGACCGATACCCTTCGTTCATCGATCGGCTGTATTTGGGGAGGCAACGATGCTATAGTACTTCCTCAGGTTTTTTACCAACCACTTCAGTTTGTGGATTTTTTAAAAAAATAAAATAAAATTCAATAAATATTAAAGTAGGGTTGGCTAAGCAAAAATTATCAAAAGCAAATAAGGAAATTATAGATTATTATTATTATTATTATTATTATTATTATTATTATTATTATTATTATTATTATTATTATTATTATTATTATTATTATTATTATTATTATAATAAAATAGCCCCTTATTTCAAAAAAAAAAGCCTTTTTGTCTTATATCCAATTCACTAAAACATAATAGAAAGTCATGCTGTAGAAACCTTAGTCGCCGCCGATTACCAGAAAATTGTAACGGTAATGAAACTTGACAAATGATTTGTCATCGGAAAGTTCTCTGACTCGTAGATTCCAAATAGGAAGTGAGGAGATGGATATGTTGTGCCTCTGCTTCACATTCAAATTTCTAAACTTTATTTTTTAACTTTTTTTTTTAAATAATAATAAAAATAAAAAATGGTAGAAGTATATTAAATAGTTGTATTTTTTAAAAAAAAAAAGTAAAACATGTACTATTTCTTATAATTTTTTTAGAATTAAAAGTGGGAGGTTGTAATGTGATTATTTATTTCTTGCAACATAATTTAGCCAATTTAGTGATTAATGTGCTTTTAAAGGTATAAGTACCCAATATTATAAAGTACATAATATCCATTAACTTATTTGGTCTTATTATAAATAAAAGTTTTTGAATTAGGTATATCAAAATTTTGATAATATGTTTAACAACTAAACAATGCATTTGGGTTTTACTTTGTTTTAGGAATTTTTGTTATGGCCAAAGAACATAAATGATAAAGTATTTGAAGTACATAGGGAAGTGAGAAGGAAGATAGTGTCGGTGAGGTTCAACACGTGAGGATAGCTGCAGAACTTACCCGTTATGCAATGCATTTCATCCCATTACGACACCCAAAATTTTTTGTGCTTTCCAATCATAAACCCACGTTCCTTGCTGCCACTCAATTTCTGTATTACGGACAAATCTATCCTCTTATCTTTTTGCATAGAATGTCAGTAACACAACGGTTAATAATGGGAGCTCAGCAGGAGTATCCCTCACTTAAGTAGCAGGAGTATCCTGTTATGAGTGGTGTCTCGAAGTTGATCCCTCCGTCGGCGCAGGAAGTTAATTTGCTTGGCCGGAGTAATAAAAAGCTTAAGCTTAAGGGATGGTGATAGTAAGCGAAATAATAGTTCAGTTAGTGATGGTGATTGAGGAGGTTTGGATGGTGTGGGGAAGCAAAAGGTATCATTTTGTGATATGTTGATGACTGAATCAGTTGAACTTCCAAAGGGAGGGTCAGAATGATAATTATAGGTATGAATCAGGTGAAGATTCTGATGTTAAAGAGGGTGAAGATGATACTGAATGCCCAACTATTATGGTGCCAAAAGCAGACAAGCAATTATTAAGGGTTCCTTGGAAGTTAACCTTGATTGTCAAGGTACTTAGCTCAAGAGTAGGTTACAATTATTTGTTGAGAAGAATGAAAACCATGTGGGAGTTGAAATCCTCATTTGGTTTGATAGACCTGGCTAATGGGTTTTATATGAGCATGTTCTTTATGGTGGTCCTTATGTTGTGGCGAATCACTATTTAACGGTGAGGAAATGGCAAACTAATTTTGATCTTGAACAAGCGTCAATTGATAAAGCTATTGTTTGGGTTAGGATTTTCCTTTAGTTTTTGGCTCGGGAAATTGGAACTCCAGTGATGAGAATCCCATGGGTGCGTTAAAGGGAAGTATGCTTGAATGACAGTGGAAATTGACCTTTCACATCCTCTTTTATCCAAATTTCAGTTCCAAGACAGGGTACCAAGAACTGAATATGAAGGCTTACAGATGATATGTTTTGCTTGTGGTTGCTTCGATCACAAGGACGGTTGTCCAAGTTTTTATTCTGAGAAAGCACCGACTGACATAGCCACAAGTAATTGTGTTACGCAAGTGATGGTGGTGGCTGATGTAGTTGTTCCAGCAGAAGTTCTTAAGCCATTCGGTCCTTGGATGGTTGCAAAGAAACCAGGCAGGAAAACTTTTCGAAAGATTAGGGAGTGTTGCTGATAAAGCCAACACAGTGACTGCTGCCAAGCTCTTCAGGGGATAGGTTAGTAAAAATGCAACTAATATGTTTGCTGTTGGTCAGATGGGTTAAGGTCCTAAAATTGATTATTTTAAAACTAAAGAGAAATATGTGGTTATTTAGAACTCCTTTTAAGACAAATCTGCGAATGGTAGGGGTAAGGATTCAAAGTCTTATAATTACACAATCTTCGATATAAACCTATACAACACAAATGAGTTCTAGTTGCATTCAAGAACCTAAAATATAAACTTTATTTGACAATGAATGTAAAGTGGTACACTTCACGCTGTGAACTGACTCTAACAGTTGTAGTCAAAAACCTAAAACATAAATTTAAAATTTTGATGAGCAAGTTTAAACTAATGTAATTTAAATCAAAAATAATTACAATTTCATTACAATGATTAATATCATCGATATGCACATGCTTAAGTCATATTATTCATTTAATTTCGTTGTGACTCTTCAAGCCTATATTATTCCATTTAATTTCGTTGTGACCCATCAAGTCAATTAATGACTCGGAAGTTTCATATATCGTATAACGTATGGCTGGCCAGTATCAATTTTCTATATGACCAGAAAGACATGAACATTTTCTTCCTAAGCTTGGAATATACTTACAGATACTATTAGGTCCACAAGCTCCATGAATCTTACATGGGTGACGAGAAACTAGCCATGAAACTACCCATTTGTGATTCCCAATTTTACTACTGTATAACCTCAAATTCCCATCAAAATCAAGAGTTAATCTTCTCAGTATATTTTTCTCTCCATAATTAGAGGAAAGAAAACTGAAATTATCAGTTCCCGAGCAAATCAAGTACAGCAATTCTACTGCTACTATACGTAAATCTCCCTGCTTCACGAGTAAGAACCAAGGCTTTGGCCAGAAAGCACTAGAAACATCTGGACCATCATAAACAAGGCGAAGAACATTATCATCGTGAAAAGATAATTTATGAAAACCAGAAGCGAAGTTAATTGAGGATCTTGAAGAGACAAGGGGTGAATTTTTAGTAATTGGTTGTAAAGGAAGAAGAGTATCAATTGGAGAATCGAAACTTCGCCATAAAATTAGAATCTCTTTTGTAGTAACAAGTACAAGATTCCCATTATCACTAAGGTTTAAGGAAGAAAAAGAGGGGGAGTAAGTATTAGAAGACCAAACTATGGAGTCATCAGCATCAGTTAAGATTAAATTGGTAGTTTTTTGTAAAGAAAGCTTTGAGCTTTTCCCATCAATGGGTAGGTCTCTATTTGCCATCCAAACCACCATGCAAGTGTTGAAGCAAGAAGATTGAGTAAACCATATAGGAAAAGAATATACATTTTCTCCAACTGGGTAAAACCCTGCTGAGATAACACCATTGGGTGAAACTAAAGTCTCTTCTGGGTTTTCTACCGAAAGAGACGATCCTTGGGTTAACGAATTAGGAAGTGTTCAAGATTAAAAAGAAATTAGAGAGAATATTAATATTGAAGGAATAATAGCCATCAGATTGAGGGAAACAAAGATGAGAAAAAGCACAAAAACCAACATGAATGAGCAGCCAAGCTTAAGGCCTCTTGCCATAGAAGTAGACATGGCCATGGGCCGTTCGGCCGGCCGGCCCGCGTGAACCTGCCCAGCCCATCCAAAAACCGTAACCGCCGGAACTGTAACCTGAACCGGTCGGTCCACGGGCCAGTTCAGGTTCAAGAACCAGAACCGCGAACCGGACTTGAACCGCCGGTTCCGCGTCCCTAAACCGCCGGTTCCGCCTCCTAAACCGCTAGTTCCGCCTCCCCAAACCGTTGGTTAACCGCCCCACTACCGAACCGGCGGTTAACCGCGAATCGCTGATTTACCGGCCTGGCAGTTCGGCGGGCCGGTTCCTGTTCCACTCCTCTTGAACTGTGGGCTGACGGGCCGAGTCTCAGAACCGGCTCAGCCCGTAGCCACCACTACATAGAAGGATTACTAAATGCAAGACTACTAAACACTTTCTCTTCTCCACCATCTCTCTTCCATCAAAAATTCCATTAGCACTATTTTGCGTGGGACCTATCTCATTATTTTTATTATCAAATATTTTTATTCTAAAATAACTTTAACTTAATAAAATTACTCATAATAAATTATATAACTTATTAATGAGATGAGCAATAATTAATTAAATTTATTTATAATAATTGATTTGATGAAAAATTATTTGATTTTATTATGGTAATTCAAAAAAATTAATTAATTTATAAATAAATTACTAAATAATTTTTAAAACAAATTACATCTAAATTAAATTTTCTTAATTGTACAACAAAAATAATTTTTCTTACTTTTACAAAAATAACAATATTTGACAAAAAAAAAATATTAATTTTCCTTCATTTTTCAAAAAGGAAAAAAAATTAAACACATTAACTGTCACGTGGCAGTATATGATTGGAAGAATGAGGGCAAAATTATTAACTTGAGCGCGGTGGACTTCTGCACATCTTGTGTCTTGATTTTACATGGTGACCTACTTCTTCACCGCCTTTTCCTCCACATTCTGTCTTGATTTCCATGTCGGCCTACTTCTTCACCGCCTTCTTCTCCTTCCGCTGCAGCACTCCACCACGTCCAACTTCTTCACCGCCTTCTTCTCCTTCCGCTGCAGCGCTCCACCATGTCCAACTTCTTCTTCTCCTTCCAACTTCACCATCTGATGCAAGTGGCCTAAAGGCAATTTGTTCACATTGATAAAATCTGATTTTCCCTTTTCAAATTAGCACCTTCACTTCAATCTATTATAAAGCTATGCTATCACATTAAGAACTACTCTAATTTTTCAAAAATATTTGTTTACTTACTCAAAGAATTGCACGTCTCCTTTTTTCAATTCATTAAAAAATCTGCTGACATTTAAGCAAAATTTTGAATTTTTTTTTACAAGTTCAAAACTAGTTGGTGTAGACAATTTTGTGATCCACTTCATTAAAAGTCAAAGTGGGGTTGAAGGGGTAGTCTTGTTTACTATGGCACATATAATCAATCAAACTATGTTCTAAAAATAAATGAACAAAACGAGTTTCACTTGAATAAAGAGCAATGCCACCACCATTACTAGAAAGGATAATCAACATCAACTGCAACTGTTCTAAACCCCCTACCGCTTATTCGAATTTGGATAAGTCTTTTGAGGTAGTAGACACTAGGGATTGTAGAAGAGAGACACCTCATTTTTAGATCTTCAGCTCTAAATAGGGCTGCAAATAAACCGAACCGTTTACAAGTAGCTCAGTGTTCGCTCAATAAAAGCTCAACTCGAGCTCGCATCGATAATAAACGAGCCGAGCTTGAGCCAAATATTCGGGCTCGTTTAATGAACGAACCGAGCAATTAGGCTCGCGAACCGGTTTGTGAACAACTCGTTTAAAAAGGCTCGCGAGTAGCTCGTTTGATAGGCTCACGAGCTGCTCATTAAATAAGCTCACAAGTCTATCAAAATGACGTTGTTTTGATACCAAACTAAAATATATGCTTCAAGCATTAAAAATGAATTTTCTAGATTTTTTTTACTAACTTTTATGAGCTCGAGCTTATTTGCAAGCTAAAACTCGAGCTCGAGATGAGCTCAATTTCAAGCTTAATAGCGAGCTTAAACTCGAACTCGAATAGTAACATGAAACAGCCGAGCTCGCAGGTTAAAACGAACCAAGCTGGCAAACCAAGCTCGAGCTCGTAAAATTTAACAAGAACCAAGCTCAAGCAGCAAAATACTCGGCTCGTTTGCAGCCCTAGCTCTAAACCTTCACACCCTGAGTCCTGCTCTAAGAAAAAGAAGTTCCACAACACTTCAATTGTAAAAGCATTCTCCGAGAGTAATTAAGATTAAGTTTGATCAATCCTCATTTCGTGTTTGTGAGACATCGAGATCAAAAGTCTATCGCAGGCCTCCACCTACTTATCAAGTCACTACAACACTTGGATTGTCTAAACACTTGAACCGTCCACTGATTCAAAAGTCTCGTTGAGACTTGAATCGCATTTGATATACAAAGAGAAAAATCATATGGTCTACTTTAGAAGTAAATAAAGATTGTGACCATAAATATTTTTTTTCTCTGTACTTTTTTTTTTCAAGAATACAAAAAATTTGTGCATTCAAGCTTTGGCATGCCCAGCCAAAAATATTTACCTCTCATCTCTCTTTGTAAAATTTAATTTCCAACTTCAAATAAACTCAAAACGGCAGTAAGGGAAATTACTTCATTTTCAAAGGCAGCATCAACATCTAAAAATCAGTACTTCAACTGCCACACCAAAAGCTCCATAAAGGCAGGCCCTTTCGCTGCCACTCTAAAATATACAAATGGTGCTTTCGCTACTATTCCAACACCTATAGAAGGTGCTTCCACTGCTACTACTGATTTCCCCCATCAAGATAAAGCCAATTATTGAGGTTCTAGTAAAATCTGCTCGTATAAGCACATATATGGAGATGCCAGTCAGAATTACTAAAGAATATCAAGAAATTGGAAGTTTTGTTCAATCAATTATTCCCTCCAAATTTTCATCGATATCGAACCTATTACAACACCTGATAAGATTTAAACTGGGGAAGAAAGAACAGAACTATATGTAAACAATCCAATTTGAGAGCCCAGCCAAAATTAACCAGATATGAAAAACTGTGGCAACAACTAATGATTCATGAAGAAAATGTAAAGCTAAATGAAAGAAATAAAAAAACATAGAAAAACATTAGTGCCACGCAATTCAAGGACCTTCCAGAAGTATATCAACAATTTCACTCATTGGCACAAAAAAGAACCTTCCTATATTACTTCTCAGGTCAGTTAATTTGGTGAAAACCCCAAAAAAAAGACTGAATTTTTCTTTGTATTAAATTTAATTTTGGATTTTAGGACTAAATGGTTACCAAATCAAATTTCTTCTTAAAAATTAAGGACCAAACTGGACCAAATAGTGTCAGTTTGGTTCAGTTCTCAGTGTTAATATTGATTTCTGAGCCCTAAGAGCAAGGTGGAGAATAATAGTGCTGCAGAGTAGACAATAATAATTCGATCAGTTGAGGTTTACATTTGCTACAAGGAAGTATCTTGATCCACCTTAAAGGGACTACATCGATCTCTATTGGAGAGCAACAGCACAAGACTGGTGGTGGAAAATTTTGTTGTGTTGCTGAATTGTGGGGCAGTTAGACCAGTGGTGGTCTAGTTTCATAACAGAGTAGTTCTAAACAAAATGTTAAGATTTTTATGTCTACAAAAGCATCTTGATCTTGATTTTACTAAGATCCAAATCTTCTTCACAAAATCTTCCACAAAGTAATCTCAAAATCCAACCAATACTATAGTTGACATCATCTATGAAAAAATGGAACCAAACAAGAAAATCCTAGGTTCCTTCCAATGAAGAGCATGTAACTTCACTTTAGGTAAAAATAAGGACTTCCTCATGCTGGTAACTGCACTTCCCTAGCCTGTTGGAGACCTATTCAGGAATTGATTGACAAGGATTAGGCAGTAGACCCAGCAAGAATTGCATGATAATTCTCTTCCTATAATTTGGACAGATCTAGTAATTCTGGTTTGCACCAATATATAAGAAAACTCTAAGGTTTCAAAAAACTGGAAGAAATTAACAAAGAGAACATTAGAAGTCCCAGAAATAAAAAAGCAATGCTAGCAAAGGAAGAGAAAGAGGGAATGATGACAGCTACAGCTCCCAGAATTTGGCAAGCTCTTATGCCAACTATTGGGCTTATACAGTCCCTAACAGAGAAATCTTGCAGAGGTATAAGGACAGAAAGAAAAGAGTAGAATTGGTAGAAGAGAATCAGGAAATCAGAGATTCTATAATGAACTTCAAGAGCTATGAATTAGTTCTTATCACAAACCCAGTAACTGTTATTGTAACAGACTAATTTATTATGGCAATGCCCAACTCCACTCTGCAAACCCAGTGAGCTATATTCTCTACTCTGCAGCACTATTATTCTTATCCCAGCTCCTGTTTCTATTTCTCTTCCTATGATATGTAACAGCAATTAACAACACCTGAGGGAATAATGAGTTGGTGAGGTCAATCTGCAAAGGATTGAAGGTGGTCCTAGAGCTTGGAGGCATGGGTTGGAGTTATCAGCAACTCAAGACAGAACAAGAGGCAAACAATGAAGACTGAGAGAAACCAGAGACTTTGAGCTCAAGGACAGACAGAAAAGAAAGGATTTTGAGACTGCGTTTGAAAGATGGCAAAACAAACTGCTTTGCATTTCACTATGATCAGTAATTGGTTTTGCTTACCTTAGGGATTTTTCATAATCTGCTTAGGGGAAAAAAATCAAAACCACATTGATTTAAATTATCTACCTATCTCAATAAAACCTATCACCCTTATATAATTCAAGTTCCAGCAATTCTGATAATTCATGATTTTCACCTTTAACTCCCACTGTAAATTAATCTAGAAGGATGATAATGATCAGATGCTTGACAAAAAGAACAAATAGTTCTCATCATGAACACGTTTTGTAAAATACAGCATCAGCATCACTATCTAATTTCCTGGTTCATGAACTGGCAAAAAATCACCATATTCATTTTCAATTTCCATAATTCAATTTAAAACTCGATTCAACTAGGAAAATCATAACTATTTTCCTAACAACTCTACCAAACAAAATATATATAAACTCATATACAGATGCTTTAGAAACACATCAATCGATGGACAATTAATAACTTAAAAGGAAAACAAAACCAACATAAACTCAAATAGCATGGCTATAACTATTCAAATAAAGGATTCAGATTTCTAACAACAAACACTTAGTCACATTAGGTATAGAAAACAGAAACAGAGACTATCCCAGGAATCACAAAATCAATAAGTCTAATATAACTAACAGCTGTAGTTAATCATATCATCCAAAATATACACTACATGTATTCTAAGAACAATTACCAAACCCTAAAATACAATTTTTATTTTTTGAATCAAAAGGTCTACTTATCTTTAGTAGAAACACCATACTTCTCTTGCATCCTGGCAATTTCCTCCTCTTTCTTCTTCTGATCAAATTTCTTGCTCATCTTAGCCTGTTGATAATACAAAACAATCAAATACCTATTTGCCACATTGAACCCCGACAAGTGATCCACCGCCGTTTTGGCATCGTAGATATCTTCATACACGACAAAGGCTGTTCCTCTGGTATCCTTGTTCGTGCCGACACGGATTTGGCGAATCGCACCATATTTGCCGAAAATATCGTACATCTCTTCACTCGATATGTTGAAGGGAAGGTTTCGGACGTAGAGAACTCGATTCACCTCTGGCGGAAGCCGAGTGTTTCCCTTCCGGAGACTGATTGTGGCCATTGTGGATATTGACGAAGAGTAGATGGAGCTCGCTGAGAATGTGAAGGAAGATTGTTCTGGAGAGAAGGCGGTGTTGTAGGTTTGGTTTGAAGAATTAAAGGAAAAGGCCAAACTCGGGTTCTAATTAAACAAGTCGGCCTAATTGTGTGGTTTTAGAGTATTCTTGTAAAATAATGGGCTAAAAAGGAATAATGCTCAATTAATGGGAAAATTACTCTTGGGTCACTTATTTTTTAACTAACCTATTCTTAGGTTCCTCATTATCAAAAATAGTTTATAAGATCCTTCACTTTTACTCTATTAGGCTCTTAGGTCCTTTTATTTTATTTTTTTTTATATTCCGTCAAAGTACCCTTCTTAAAAAGTTAGAGAACGTATCGTTAAATTTTGGACTAACTAACTGTCAACATGTAGTTGAGTTTTATGCTAACCAACTCACAGGTCCTTCAGTTTCAATAATTACTTTTAGGTTGAAATGTTTTATGTTAACTTACTTTACCCTTACAATTGCATTTAACAAAATTAATTTCATTTATTTTAATTATATTTATTGTAATATCCCAATGATCGAGTCGGGTTGGACCGACCGAGACTGGTTCGAACAAAATTCAATTTATCGATTGCAATGAATCCTAAAAAGATCTTATCTAACTAACAAATCTAGTAGCAATATTCATTCAAGTTAGATCATGCAAGTATTTAATATAACCCAAAAGTTGATCGCAATCAAATTATACTAATGACTACTTGCATCAACTCGACTAAATAATTACGATTTAATCTCATTGATTAGCTATATGGCCAAATCAATCAACTAACAAAAATGCATTAAGGATGAAGTTTTCTAATAAGGTGCAGTAAAAATATGAATGCAGTAGAAACTAAAAAGTAAATGAAAAGAACGTTAAGATCTCACAAACATAAAGTAAATTCACTTCGAATTAACCATTGGCTGAAGGGAAGAGTTTAGCCTCTATTGACTATGGAGAAATCAGAAATGAAAATTCAAAAATGTAATAGAGTTGAGGTTGTCCCAGAATCCTTACAAAATACCTGAAACATACTTATATATTAGTGAAAATAATAATATAAAAAAAGTGTCCAATAACTAGATATTTCTTCTTTCTTAGGCTGTAATTTAAGCCTAAAACATTAATTAAAATCGTGGGTCCCTTGTCCAAATAAGTTCAGCTCGTAACAGCTTGTCCTGCATTTAGCCCTGTCCAAGGCTAAGTCCAGCAGCTTTGAAGGACGTCTAGAAATCTTCCAGCATTAGCTACTTTGATCAAAAACACCTCAAATATGATCCAAATACTTCATTTTCTTCAAATCCCCCTGTCCTTAATCAAAATATGAAAAATCAAATAAAATCTCACATCTAATCATAATAAAACATTAAATAAGCGCAATATTAGGACGAAACATGTTGGATTACCCTCGCATAGAGTAGTCTACTGAAGAATTAAAAGAGATCGACCAATGTATATCTTCTTGATTTTGTTGGGTTTTTGCAACTAGTCCTATTCAAAACCTCCACAGGTACAGTAAGAAGATGAAGAACATCAGACTAGATCCACCGAATAGCTATCTCTTTACTTGCCTTTTAGGCCAATTCTCTGCCAGCCATCTTGGCTTGGCTTCTCCTCCTTCCCATCCTTTTTGTTGCAGAAAAGTGTGTTGCTTTGCCTTGTTTGTATCGCCATCATTCATTACTCGGTTCATTTTATACACGGTGCATGTTTCTCTACTTTTCCAGATTGAGAACTTAATTCTCTCTCTTATCTTTTTAACTTTTCCTAATTACACGAGGGTTTCTGATTTTATTTTTTAAGGAAATTTAAGCAAATCAGCCAATCCCAGTTCGAACAGAAAAAACAGAACTTTCTTTATCTCCAACATATACTAAAACTAAAAATATACCACTTTACTAGAATATTCTTCACTTTTCCAATTCTATTAAACCAATACCAGATACTTCACATTCAAAAGATTAATCAATCATGTTCAACAGAAAAGTATAAGAGATTTATATTTTAGGTATAACATTTGCTATAAAAGCTTATCAAAAAACTAAAAAGTTCCCACCTTATAACTCATTGCATTTCACCCATTCCTTCCTCTTCTTCATCATCATACTCAAGCTCCTCCTCAGCTGTGGCATCCTGGTATTGCTGATATTCAGAAACGAGATCATTCATGTTGCTTTCAGCCTCAGTGAACTCCATCTCATCCATTCCTTCCCCAGTGTACCAATGCAAGAAAGCCTTTCTCCTAAACATGGCAGTAAATTGCTCACTCACACGCCTGAACATTTCCTGGATTGAAGTCGAGTTACCAATAAATGTTGATGACATGGAAAGTCCTTTAGGTGGGATATCACAGACACTCGACTTAACATTGTTGGGTATCCATTCGACGAAGTAGGAAGAGTTCTTGTTCTGGACATTGATAATTTGTTCGTCCACTTCTTTTGTGCTCATCTTCCCGCGGAACATGGCTGATGCAGTCAAGTAACGACCATGGCGTGGGTCAGCAGCACACATCATGTTCTTAGAATCCCACATTTGTTGGGTGAGTTCTGGAACAGTTAATGCCCGATACTGCTGAGAACCACGTGATGTGAGAGGAGCAAATCCAACCATAAAGAAGTGCAATCGAGGGAAGGGGATGAGATTCACAGCAAGCTTTCTTAGGTCAGAGTTAAGCTGACCAGGGAACCTCAAGCAGCAAGTTACACCACTCATTGTTGCAGAGATCAAATGGTTGAGATCACCAACTGTTGAAAAAATAAATAAGCCCAAGTTAACTTACTGCTACAACATTAATAAGGACTCAAAGACATGCAAACAGCTTCATTACTCAGCAGTGAAGTAACAGTAAGTCAGTTGAATGGCCATTTATCATATGTTCAGATAGCATTTGGTTTGGTAGTTTTTTTTTCATGTGATTCATATGCCACTGTCCAGTCATCTAATTCAGCATGCAATCAGAAACAAAGCAGCAAGCAGGTGCTAGACAGAAGTAGAAAATCAGAAAAAACATGATTAGCTGTCAGTACCGATTCACATGCCATTTTACCCTATCTCAGATCAATGAGTAGTTATACATTGTACCTATTCTTAACTGTGCATTCAACTGCCAATCAGATCATTAATGAACGGTTTTCAATCAATCAATATCAAACAACTACCACGTGCAAATAGGAAATGCAGCAGTAACAGCTTCAAAGCTTCTTCACATTAAATGATATTAAGTAGTTCTCATAATACTCGACCAAACTACCATAGCAATCATTGTGCACAAAACAGGGTCTGTTTTCCATACATGTTTAGTTATTCATAAAAAGAATTGCAAGGAAAAGCCAAAACTACATAATTCTTTGATGGAACACAAGGATAAGATGAACAACTTACAGCTTGGAGTAGTCAGTTTGAGAGTCCTGAAACAAATGTCGTACAACGCTTCATTGTCCAATACCATACACTCATCAGCATTCTCTACCAGTTGATGTACAGAAAGAGTGGCATTGTATGGCTCAACAACAGTATCTGAAACCTTTGGTGAAGGGAACACAGAGAAAGTGAGCATCATTCTGTCAGGATATTCTTCCCTGATCTTAGAAATCAATAGAGTTCCCATTCCAGAACCAGTTCCACCACCGAGAGAGTGGCAAACTTGGAAACCTGTATGAACACAAGGAAAAAATATGAGCAACCAATACAAATGGTATTTGCCCAAATATTGAAATCCTAAGGAACATAACAGAGCAAACCACGCATATACCTTGAAGACAATCACAATTCTCAGCCTCCTTCCGTACAACGTCCAAAACCGAGTCAATTAGCTCAGCTCCCTCGGTGTAATGCCCCTTTGCCCAGTTATTTCCAGCACCAGATTGCCCGAACACAAAGTTATCAGGCCTAAAGATCTGACCATAGGGACCAGTCCTTACACTGTCCATGGTACCAGGCTCGAGATCCATAAGCACAGCGCGAGGTACAAACCGTCCACAGGAAGCCTCATTGTAGTACACATTGACGCGCTCCAACTGCAACTCAGAGGTTCCAGTGTAGCGACCAGTTGGATCAATACCATGCTCATCGCAGACGACCTCCCAAAACTTAGATCCAATCTGGTTTCCACACTGTCCACCTTGAATATGGAGGATTTCTCTCATTTTTTCTTCTCTATTCAGAAACAACAAAAACTACTTCAGATCCTAAAAGTTTTGGGATAGAAGCAAAGTAACTAAAACAAAGCAAAATTCAGTAAATTTAGATGAAATTCAAAAACAGCAGAAACGTAACAGATTAAATCTAACAATCTGATGACAGGAAATCTATAGCTTCGATAAAAATTGATTAACTGAAAACAATTCAATGAAACCAATTAAAGTATAACGAATTTAATTAAACTGCTTGAATCTATAAAAGCGTGAACATGTAAGGAAACTAAAACAATTTCGGTTTTCTTCAAAAATTGAAGATAAAAGGACAATTGTAGAATTGGAAGTACAAAACTCAAATATCTGACAACATTAAAACAGACTTAAAAATTGAAGAACAATTCACGAAATCATTAAATGTAAAATTATATAGCGTAGAACGTAGTAAAAACAAAATGAAAGACTAATTGATACTAGAAAAAGCTCCGATTGGAACACAAATTCAAAACGAATAGCTTTCCAGGAAATGGAATGAGAATATAAACAAATTCACTTCTCGAAACTTCAAGCAGAGTATAAACAAAAAACAAAAATTACAGAAACAGATCTAGCCGGTTAGGCTGTGGAGAAAATGTAGTAAAGGAAAATAAACATTCGAGTACTTTAACATAATCGATTACCAAAAACAACATGTAAAATTAAAATTGAAAACATATGATTTCGGCATACAAAAAAATTCAGAAAGCGAATTCATCAAATCAGAAATTGCGAAACTCACCGTGAAGTAATCTACAATCAGCAGAATAAGTTCAGGTTTCCGATGATCGGCCCGAGCAAGGCTCGATCGAGGAAGAAATGGCAGACGAGAAGAAGAGAGTGGAGGGTCTGCAGTGAGTGTGAGAGATATTTGGCAAAGAAATGCGCGGTTATATAACGAAAGTATAGGGCAAGGCTGTGAGATCGGACGGTTTAATTTATTTCCCTCCTTTTTTATTTTAGTCCGTCGGATACCGTTGGATAGAAATGTTTAAACGGTTTGGATGCTAGATTGGTTTGACTAAATTAATGATTATTTGATTTTTGAAAATTTTAAATTTGCCGACTAGAACAAAGCAAGATTGAGTAATTTGTCTATTTTGAATTTTAATGAATACCAAAATATTATTAAGAATAAAATTAAAAGGTAAATTAGTATGAAATGTGGCTTTTTTATTTTAAATAATAAATAAATTTAGGTTAACATTTAAAATTTTATTAACATTTAAATTATTACATGATAAATGACATTTCGTAGTATCATTTTTCTTTTAAATAAATCTTAGATAAATTATTACATTATAAATGACATTATATAGTATCTTCTCCATTTGATGATGTTAAATCTGCTCCTTCAAAATTTACGTTACTTCTTTTTTCGATTCCGATTCCACCATTGTTTAATTTACTTCTGAGTCGTATAATGATTTCTATTTGGATTTGTCATGAAGCAACATTTTTCAATGTTGTTTGAAAGATTTTGATATACTGCCTAAATATTTGGATTGAAAGATTTCATAAGCATATTTTTTAATATAGCCGTCATTCTAACCGCTTTTAATGTTTCGGCTCACTTCTTCATAATACGAACTCCAAGTATTAGCTTATTGTAGCGTTTGCATTTTGTTGTTTGCCTAATAAGTGTGGCATTTCTTCTATCATGTAGTTTTTGATGTGATTTCAAAATGTAACACGAGTTTGATTAGTAATTTTAATGGGATCAAATGAAGTATTCAACCAGGCACTAACTCATGAAATTTGAATGTAATTACTATGTGAAATAATCCGAAGCAAATGGTTGGTAATTTGGATTATTATAAACAAAAGTAGGAATGAGGGCAAATGTTTAAGAACAATTCGAAATTGTGGAAATTTGAGTAAAAAATTTGGATTATTTGAAATTTGTGTAGAAAAAGTTTGATAATTAGGATTATTGTTTGAAATTTATGTAGAAAAATTTGATAATTAACATTATAATAATTTGATAGGTTTGTACGATATTAA
The DNA here is from genome assembly GCA_948099555.1 of Croton setiger. Taxonomy (NCBI): domain Eukaryota; kingdom Viridiplantae; phylum Streptophyta; class Magnoliopsida; order Malpighiales; family Euphorbiaceae; genus Croton; species Croton setiger. The sequence goes on along the minus strand of CANUEY010141419.1, from coordinate 10,220 downwards.
TATAATTTTAATTAATTAATTTCTATTTATCCATTTATGTGGTAATATAAAGTATAATTTTGAATTTATAATGGCTAATTAAAATTGAAACTAGTTTTCTATATTTTTGTGTAAATTAATTAATTAAAATTTTTCTTATGAATAAGTATATTAAATTAAAATTATATTTGTATTATAAAAATATTTAATAATAAAATAATTAAATGGTAGGATATAAAATAGTGCTAGTATAAGGAGGAAATAGAAAAAGACTGAAGTAGTCCATATGGAGGACTATCAAGGCTCTTGAGAATTCACTGCAGGGACGGCTAAAATTCTAGACGCCACGTAGACTAAATTAGTAAAAGGTGGACCATACAGTGGACCCACTGTCAGCTCCCTAAATTTTGTCTGTTAGTGTTCTCATGTCGGGTTCTCTTTCCTTCGGACGGTTCAATGTTTGCAACAAAAATAACAATAATTAATGGTTGTGAACCTTTTCTAAAAAAGAAAAAAAGATATTTTCTTTTGGATAATTATTGATCGAGAGGTGTACTTTATTATAATAAATCCACTTGCCACGTACCAAAAATAAAAGAATTTATTTTAACAAACTCTCTAATTCAAATTTCAAATGTGTATTATAATAAATCGACAGTCTGATTCAGAATTAAGGTTGAATGCAATTTCAAACCGTAATCATTATAAAATGTGAAAAATTCTCGAATCGCAGTTAATCATCTTCGAACGGTCAGTTAATTGGTTCGCTGGCGAACCACCGGTTACGGTTTAGTCTATCCACAAACAGTGGTCCGGCGGGTCGTGACCCGAAACTGGCCCGGCGGGGCCGTGGCCACCTCTAATAAAAGGTGTTGTATTAAATATTACACATAGTAGAACTTAGGTGAGCAAATTACGGCTGCATGTAACTAAATCCAACTGACTCACAGTATTTTGCAATACCTGAACCAATATTTATAGTATGGAAAAATTTTCTTCTAAATATTTGGAGGGTTAAAATTGAAAAATCATATTTTAAATTATAGATATATAAAAAATTTCAAAATATTTAGACCAACTTTATAAAAAAAATAAAATTGTGTTTTTAAATATAGTACCACCACCTTTAGTTCTGCCATTGATTTTTTGAAAAGATAAACTACAAACTGCGCTGCTTGCTGTTTAATTGATTCTAAAACAAATTATGTGAATTGCATGGATTAAATAAAAAAATGTCGTTTTGATAAAATTAAATAAAAAAATTTAAAATTTGAGACCATTTTAAAATTTGGCATCATCTTCCTTAGAACAATTAGGATTAATTTTTTCATGTATGTGTATATGAAATTTGTTGTGATCTGATTGGTTTTTCTTTGTTTTTCACCTCGCAGGCAGTTCCAGGTCCAGCTCACTATACCGTCAAATTTGCAGGTACTCTATTTTTTATTAGTTTCAGTTCATTTTCGTTTTTCCGGTAGCTGGAAAAAATGCCAGAATTTGGAAGAACTTTTGAATGATATCGGATTAGATGATTCAGTAATATATCTATAGGTTTAGGTGTTATGGAAATCACATCTGATTACAGCCACTTGTTTGATTTATTTTTTCCGTTTTGTTAATCTTCATGTTTGTGATATGATTGCATGCAGTCGCAGATTCGAATCTTCAGACATTTCCTCCGTCTACTGAGCATGGAAAAATCTATGGTGGATCTCATCTTCCTCGTGATGCCGATTGTATGTATAGCTCCTGGTATTTCTGATTTAGCTTGCAATTTACATACAGTCAGATGTTAAGTTGGCTTGAAAGCTTCAGAATGGAATCACAGAAATTTACAGTTCAAAAATTTTCACTTCATAGCTTTTGGATCTTCATTCCGAATTGATATATTTCCATTATTCCATATGCAAAGATGATCTACAAGAGTTTCTTCAATTTCAAGCTGGGGATATAAATTTAATACAAGAGGATTTTCGCGATTCTATAGAACTTCCTATTATTTTCAAGATCACCAAAGTGCAGCAAAAGGAATTACAAAATAACAAGTACTTAGTTACAAAACCTTGTGGTAGTAGAACCAAAGAATTTTCCAATACTATAAGATGACAAAAGTTCAACCGCAATAGTAGAGATGCCACACCAGTTTTCTCCAGTGAAATGGCCAAAGCATAGAATTCTTCTTGCCCACTCTTATCAGAAAAGTGGAAAGAGATAAGTGAAAGGTGAAAGCACTTGCCTTTTCAGCTCAGTTCGTGTCACGGCTGTAGTACAGGTCCAATGTCTTTGCAGGAATTCGGTGGAGCAGCTCGCGAGGGAAGATACGCAGTAGTGTCCAGGCCAGATCAAGTGACTGGAAGATGTTGCGCGTGTCATAAGCCCCTTGTGTCACAAACTTCCTCTCAAATTTTTCCAGAAATTCTAAATATAGCTGCACAACAAACACAAAATATGTGAACGAATAAACACACAATGATACGCTTTGCTGTGTGGACCACTCTAAAAAAATTCCTGTTGATGCAGACTGAATCGAGACACAAAAAAAATATGGAAATACGGTGAGGACATACCAGATCTTCTGAAGAAAGTGCTTCTTCTCCAACCACAGCCTTCATGGCCTGGACATCCTTTCCAATAGCATAGTTTGCATATAACTGAAGTTTTCAAATAAAGAGGGATCAAGTAAGAGACCAGAACAGATAGAGATGAAGTCATTCAATAAACTGAGAGCGGAGAAAATGAAAACCTGGTTGGACACATCAGCATGGTCCCGACGGGTCATTCCCTCTCCAATAGCACTCTGAGACATTAAAAAAAAATAAAAATAAAACTTAATGATGATTATCCCAAAATATGTATTTATTTTGAGGATACACTATTTTTGCATGAAGAAGTACCTTCATTAGTCGAGAAAGCGATGGAAGCACATTAATTGGAGGATATATCTGCAGAACAGAAAAATCAGTAATTAACACAGCTACTACCTAAGCAACTTACATATTATTTAAAGAAAATTGAAAAAAGATTGATTCGGAGAATTAAAAGTATAAACACATCGCAGTTCATTAAGTACTGATAATACCATACTAAGGAAACAATATTTTGGGAGAATTAGAAATGTTATAAGGACAAAGTAGGTTTCCAAAATCACCTGCCGATTGTGAAGTTGTCTATCAATGTAGATCTGACCCTCGGTAATGTAACCAGTAAGATCTGGAGTAGGGTGCGTGATATCTGTTCAAAGGCAAAAATCAACAATAAATGATAGATAAAAGAAAAATTACAGATTGGGAGAATGTGCTTTGCGATGTATGCAAAAGATACCATCATTGGGCATAGTTAAAATTGGAATTTGAGTGATTGAACCCTTCCGCCCTTCAATACGCCCTGCACGCTCGTAAATTGTTGCCAGATCAGTATACATATACCCAGGATATCCACGACGTCCTGGCACCTCCTCTCGAGCAGCAGAAACCTGGAGTGATGATGGACGATGTTAGATATGCAAGTCAGTAAATTTCACAAAGTCCAATGCAGAGTTGAAACCTTATAGAGAGAACTACAAGTTCCAGATACGTTTATCCAGTTCTTATGTAGTATTAGAATACAAGATGTACAAAGCAGTTGACAAGATAACATTTAATACCTCACGAAGGGCATCAGCATAAGAGCTCATATCAGTCAGGATGACTAGAACATGTTTTCCACATTCATAAGCCAAATATTCAGCAGTTGTAAGGGCAATTCGAGGGGTAATAATACGCTCAATAGTGGGATCATTGGCCTGCATAATGAGAATATATTGACTGCATTTTATTACTAAAGCACAATCAATCAATAGGAAAGGTACAAAATAACCATACAAAAGGAGGAAAAAAAAAATTTTTTTAAGTCTACCAAGTTCAAGAAAAGAGTCACTCTCTCCATTGATCCATTCTCCTCAAAATCCCGCTTGAAAAATTGGGCTGTCTCCATGTTTACACCCATGGCTGCAAATACAATGGCAAAATTGTCCTCTTCCCCATCCTGAAATCACAAGTCACGGCATACAGAAGAAAACCTACATGTTTATTTACTCAACAGAAATAAAAATATGACAGCAAAAAGGAACCCATGTCCTTAGTCACAATATGAAAAGGCAAACCATATGAACTAACACCATTTGACAACTTTTATTTGCGTGACTAAAGTTTGGCAATCAAGAGAACAAATATGAGCTAAATCATACTGTGACTGTCTTATAAGTTTCAAGACTACTTCATCCTGGGTAGTATCAGGGCTTGAAATATAGAACAATAATGGTTGGAATCACGACTATATATTATTCCAAGTTGCCAGTTCTAGTAATCATGTAATAAAGAAGTGATATTTTGATGTCAAGTGACACAAGATCCAAAATTTACAAATTCAGTTCTAATGGAAAAATATCAGAATAATCAACATGAAATATAATTTTTTGCATTTATAAATCATTATGTTCCGAAGTCTATGTCACAGCATACCTCCAAGAGATTTCCAGTTTTTTCAAGCCTCTTTACCAAACCAGCCTGGCGACAAATCTGAGCTGCTATTTCATTGTGCGGAAGACCAGCAGCAGAGAAAAGTGGAATCTTCTGACCACGAGCTATAGAATTCATAACATCAATTGTAGAAATCCCAGTTTGTATCATCTCTTCGGGATAGGTCCTTTCACTTGGGTTAATTGAGCTTCCTGAGAAAGATAGCAAAAGGTTTGTAATCAGAATAACAAAATAATAATTCTCCAGCATGCACTGGTTCTATAGGTGTCGTTATTATCTGCAACAACTCTCACCAGAAATGTCTAGGTAAGCCTCAGGCAAAATTGGAGGGCCATTGTCAATGGGCTTGCCAGAACCATTGAAGATGCGACCAAGCATATCCAATGATACAGGAGTTTTCAAAACCTGCAAAACAAACATAATCAGGGGGAGTTGTGAAATGAAACGCGCATTCACCCATGGTATTACATGGAGGGTTAGAAATTGTTCCCATGAGGCATGCAGAAATCTCAGATAAACATGTTTTAAGCAAATTATTACACTTCTCCATATGTAAAACCAAGTTCCTTTACCCTTAGTATTCCGATGCAGTTTATTAATCAATAGAACTGAATAAATACTAAAAGACTTTCCTTCTTCACAAAAGAGAAAAAGAAATTATCAGATGATAAACTGCAATGCCTCTCGTATAAGACAAAAAAGTTTCAACCAATAATTCTCAGCTTTACATTGTATTTGATTCCATTGAGTATAAATCTAGAAAAGTACACAACAAAGAATAAACTAACTTTCCCTAGTTCAAAAACATGAATCCAGTACAGGGGTTTCAGAAATTCCTGTATTTTGCACACTATGAGGTTTACCAACTGAATCCAATAAATAGTTGAAGTCAATAAACAGTATTGAACTCAAAAAAAGAAATCATTATACCTCTCCTGTGAATTGCACAGTTGTATATTTGTTGTCAATACCAGAGGTTCCTTCAAAAACCTGCAAGAGGAGAAAAAGGAAACTATATAAGAGAAATATTGACTTAAAGCACCAAAAGTGCATGGAGAAACATGACTGATAAAGCCTTTACTTCGAAAGGAGAAACTAAGACATGAGCCAAAAGTCTTTATCTATGACAAGATAAGTATGTCAAAATTTTGATATTATAATGATTGAAAAGCTACAACCAAGCTGTAAATTAACATTTTACCATGTCACCTAAGGCTGCAGCATCAGAAAAATGGATGCAGCCTATATAAAAAGAGTAATATAAAAATTTGTGAATGTGAGATGGAATCAGCAGAAAATGGGCCTGCTAAATAGGCATCGTGAATTGCTGAATCCCATCTCTTCAGTTTCCTTATTTTCCTGATTTCTATTTGCACCTGGCTTAGGCCACTCCCAGCTAAATGTATGAGAGAAGTTGTATTTAGTTGCAAATTTTCTTCAGTTAATTAATATTCAAGGGCAAATGATAGAAAAGAGAAACGAATTTACTCAACGTCTCCACATTTAAAACATCCTGTTGAATGAAAAGGGAAGAAGGGGAAGCTTCTTATATGCTCAGGAGCTTTCTCCAAAACAGTTAAACAAGATTACACCTAAATTCGCATAACAAAAGCTTACAAAAATGTTAACCAGATAATAACCTGAACAACAGCTTTCTCTCCATCAACTTCTAAGACCTGACCACGACGAGTCGTTCCATCGCCCAATCGTATGTTAACAATCTCCTGGAATTTTGGACCCTGAAAAACTCAGACGATTAGAAAAACAGATGTTGTCCAGCCTTAAATGTCATAATCACATCAAAAGAAATCAAAAAAAAAAAAAAAAGATGAACCTTGACTTTGTCGAGAATAACCAGTGGCCCGGCAACACCAGAGACAGTTCTATACTCTGCAAATATAACATATTTATAAACAAAGAAATAAACAAACAAAAATCAAATAGAATTGAAGTGGAGAAAAGATCAAATGGAAAAGGATAGAAAACAAAAGAATAAACATTGAATTTAAATTATAACTAAATTTCACTCATTTCCACTAAAATGATTGCTCTCCAAATTGACATGAAATGCTTGTTCACTTCCTTTCCCACAATTAATTTTTCTTATCCGTTGGTGCCATTAACGATCCAAACAAAAGCAGCATAATTGAAGAACAAGTAAGAACTGACCCATGCCAATTTCTAGAGTTCCTTCCTCCATGTCGAAATCCTTCCCTGCGATTCCCATCTTTCCACTTCCAATCTGATTAATAAAAAAAAAACCAGATCAAACACAGAGAACAAAATTCAAACCTTTCATCAATGAACGAATGCTAAGTCGAAGGCGAATTCAAAACCGATATATTTCGAAAGGAAATGGGAAATCAAAAGCGAGATCTGATAAGGGAAGAAGAATACTCACGAGATCACGCTCAGGCTCAGCTTGACAGTTGCAGTTCAGTTGAATGGTTATGGCGTAAGATCGGAAATTGCTTAGCAAAATAGGTACACTTCGTTTTGATCCGTTTATGTTATGGTCACGGATGCTTATTTTACTATTGGTTTACACTCTGTTCTGCTGTTTTTTAAAATTCTACAACCGTAAAATTACAAAATAAAATTATTTCAATTAACAATTAGTTTGGATGATTTGATGTGTTAATTATAATTTAGTGTCGTTTTTGGAAATTAGATAAACTAATTCTTTGATTTTTAATATTATATTTAATATTATTTTTCCCTTTTATTTTGTTACTATTAATACACATTTTAGTTATTTCAACCTTTAAAAACATTAAGTAAATATACTGAATTTTAACAAAGCAAAAGATCAAACTAAACTTTGTCAAAAGGACCGAATTGAACTTTCATCTTCAATCTCCAATCTCCAGCCAAATGAATCAAAATGAAAATTTTCACTCTTAAAACTTATTTTCCATTTTCAGTCATAAAACTTGCAAGTAAATATAATAAATCAGAACTTTTTGTACGAAAAATTATAATCTGATCTCCATTTTGTCAATCGATCACTGAACACTTCATAAATGCAAAAGACTTTTCAAGTTACCAGCAACCCATTTGAATTATCGAACCTTTGAGCCACATTTTTAGACACAAAGGAGGAGAGGGTAGTTGTTCTTAAGTGCCAGATCAAGGAATTTCGTGTAGTGTGTGTTTTTGGGAGATGACAACTAATGGTGGAGGTGGTGTAACGGTGGGAAGAAGAAGAAAAGATAACAATGAAACCTTCAAATTGTTGTCGCTGTCACTCTAGAAGGAGGCGGTCAAGACAAGTACGTTGGTCGATTCTCTCGTCGATCCCTTTCCATTAGTAGGGGCAATAATTCGGCCAATTCGGAAAATTTTAAGTTAAAGTTTGCCCATATTTGGTTATTTGGAAAAACATTTGCTTTTATCCGAAATTAGAATTTTATCCGAAATTAGAATTTTAGCCAAATTATCTGATTAACCAAAATAGGTGATGTTACCTAAATTAACCGAAACATAATCAAGCTTTTCTTATATTATATTCTAAAATAGTTCTTCTTAGTTAATAAATTTGGATATTCGGGGAATTCAATCAATTTTGGGGGAAATTTTTTTGACCAAATTACCTGAAATTTTTACAAATTTTGGCCGAATTTTTGTGTACTTTTTACTCCAACCGAATTACTCAAATTGACTGAATTACCTGAACCAAATGCTCACCTCCTAGTACAATATCTTTCATAATCGGTAGTCGAATGATTGAATTTGAATCGGGTCGAGTATGGGTTTGAATTCAAGTTGTGCTATCTGAAACTTCAACTGCATAAATGAAGACTTTTCGATTATCAGATGTTATACATGTTATGAATTTTGACGTTGATGATTTTAATTTGATATACTCAATAGCCTACTTTATAGTTGAAAATGGAAGATAAGGTTTAAGGGTGAAAATTTTCATTTTAGTCCTTTTAAATGTTGAAGATGAATGACAAAGTTCAGTTTGTGTCATTTAGATGGGGGAGTTTTTTTCAAAATTCACAGGAGTTTAACGATTTTGAAAGACAAAATGACTAAGTGTCTAATGTTAATAAAACAAAAACACTAAAGAAATAATATTAAAATCTGAGGTACTAATTTGTTTAATTTATCAAAATAGAGTGACTAAATTATAATTAATATGTAATTTGATAGAGACAAATATTTCTTTAAGGTGAGGTTTGGTTGGCAGATTTTTGCCATAAACTATACAAAAAAGTTGAATCTCGTGTTTAACGGATAGTTGAATTCTCGAAGATGTGAACCCGACGACTATTTTTTCATGTACATTAAAAATACTTTTCTATATCAAATTGAGAAGTTGAATTGCAAATCACTTACTTCGGTCGACTTTTTAGTCTTGGAACAAGATTTTTGAGTTATACTTCCTTTCAGGTTGATTCTTGGAAAGATAAATCCAAGATTTCTTTCGGTCGATTAATTTTGAGAAGAAAAAATCCAATCGTTCTCCATGAATTTAATTCTGGAAAATGAAAACCTTTGAATTATGTTTTAAACATAATTCAAAACAAATACAAATAATGAATTTTTTTAGGAATGCTTTGGTGAAACGTTTACCATGAAACCATGGGCACAAACTACTGTTGGTGTACCACACACCTGACACGTTTTTTTCGCACATTCAAACTGTTAGCCAGCAAAAAATTTAAATCTCTTAAAAGAGAGTTGGAACAATCTCTTTATCAGTACCTTTAGTTTTCCTTCTATGCAATTGCAATTTAGTTTCTATCACTCAATTTGTTATATCATTCAAAAGCAACACAACCACGAACAGGAGAATAACAAGCAACATATTTGATGATATTTAGGACATTCTATAACATATTAGAATTTGAAAAATGTACCGTAAAGATGAGTAGACAAGCTGCTGGAGGCGAGGAAACGACAACTTCTCGTCTTTAAAAGCCCTTAGAAGTACATCGTCGTGCTTACCAAGAATTGTGTTGTGTATGCTTCGGAAAAATAGGAATTGAGAGAGAAACAGAGAGACTTGACCAAAATGAATGAATAATAACTCATGTTGTTGATCCCTAATTTAGGAATAACATTTGCCTCGCAAGTTGGTAGTAACATGAGACAATTCCTTTAACATTTGCTTCGACTTAGACGTGTGTGCGGCGTAATTGAACTTCCCATTTGTGTCTCTTTTATTCTCAGCAACGCAAATAAACATTATCATATACACATTTTTTTAATTTCGCAAACAAAAAAATTGACTTTTTAGTTGACTCACGAAAAATTGAATAAAAACTGGACAGAATGACCTGATGGTATAACGACTCAAAACATGAAGAACCTACTAATTACTTCTTCAAAATGGAAGGATCTAATCACAAATTATAATTATGGAAGTAATTGTCCCTAACATATATTAGTCACTATTTGTATACATATTTATACTTGGAAATTTTTTTCAACATTATTGGAGTTGGTATATAAATTTGTAGGAAACTAGCGTAAATTAATTTCTTACGTAGAAGCACGTTTGACCAAGTAGTAATAAACGGGTCTTAATTGGACTTAGAATTTTCTAACTAATTGTTTACTTTTCCAGTCTTCTTCTATCAAACCTGATTTATTTTAGCAGACAACGACCAGACTACTAACATTCCAACACAAGTTGATCTTTTCTCTTCATGGCTGCTGCTTATATATATATATATATATATATATATATATATATATATATATATATATATA
>CANUEY010141337.1:0-15861 GCA_948099555.1 Croton setiger | reverse complement strand
AATTTTTGTTAATTTCTCCAAATAAACACTCAATTTTCTGTAAACTCTTTTTAAATTTTCCGGAAAAATTAAATTTTTTCTTCTAACCTTCAGACTTGTCTAGGATGATAAAAAAATAAATATGTAATTATTTAATAAATTCTTAATTGAAAGAATATGTAATTATTTAATAAAATTTTATCACATCACATTAATACAATGAAAGTGTTTGGTGCAGTTGGTTAACATGTATGAAACCTTGTTGAGAGGTTGCTAGTTCGAGCCTCCATATTGTTATTTTTCATATTTATAGTAAGTGGGCCCCACAGGTTTGATTTAATAACGGTCAAAGGACCTCAGAGTACAATTTCCAAAAGTTAGGGACTATTTGATACAATTTTAGAAATAGAGGGACCTACGAGTCTATTAGGCCAAACCTCAGGGACCCAATAGTAATTACCCCTTTATTATTTTTTCTACATTACAATTTTAAAAAAAAATAAGTTTAAAAGGAAACCATGCAGATAATGTAATGAAATTACCAAAAGTTAACTACAATTAAGAAAATTTATATTTTCTGTCATGTGAAAAAATGCAAATGAAATACTTTTTTGTGCCACAAAGTATAGAGAAGCAATGAAAGGTTGTATTCAGTCAAAGAGAACTCAAATATTTCTAAATAACCAATAAAAATCTCTTTAAAAAAATTGATAAAAACATTATAATACAACTACATATAGGCTTGACCACAGTTCCAAAACATCTAATAATGGTTTTAAAACTAACGGTTTACAGTTTTAAAAATGTTAGAACCTTAACCGAACCATTGACAAACATTTCTTTAATTGGAACCTCTAGTTTACGATTCCAATTATGATTTTTCCACGATTTTTTAAAGAACAGTTCCAAACTTATTTTTGCATTTTTCGTCCAATTCTCTAATATTTTAGACGCTTTAATATATTATTACAATGGTAAAAAAGTTGGCACTCTTTGAGAACTCCAATGTTTTGTATTTTTAAATTCATTTTCCTATGTTTATTTAGTCAAAACAATGAATATTTATATAATTAAAAATTATTTAGTCTAAACTCATGAAACTGTTTAAAATATTCGATTCATACTTTTGATTCTGACCGGCTATGATTCTAAAGTAGTTACTGTTCTAATTTTCAATGCACTAGAACCGAATCTTTTATCAACAATTATGGTTACGATTTCTAACGGTTTCAAACAGATAGTTCAAATAGTTCGAACCTTGAAATGACAAGCCCTAACTACCAGTATAAGTTAAAATTATAAAATTTTCAATAAATTATTAACCAAATATTTCAGACCATATGATTTTAACCCACCCCAAAAAATGTCAATAATATCATGTCTTATAAGTTCTAAGTTTCCATTTAATATATTAGCATTTTATATTTAAAAGTTTTCATAAAAATGTCATCAATATTAATAATAAGTTCATAAAAAGAAAAAATTTCTGTGTGCACATAAGTGTGGAAAATTTTATCATAGATCTGGTATAAATGAATCAAGCCAATAGAATAATTTTTAAATAAATGCGTCTAAATAAGTTACGATAAAAAATTTAAAAAAAAAAAAAAAAAAATTGCAACTGTCTTCTTGGATGCTAAAAACAGAAAAGAAAGTGGATGAAAATAGACATGTAATTTCTCTAAAGAGTTGCAGTAATATATTAGAACTCAGTCAGAAGTATGAACCAACGAGAAAATAAAGCTTTTACAAGATGAGAAATGAGAATAGTTATTTAGATAAATAATATATATAAAAACTTATTATTGACCCTATAATGCACACAGCCTTACAAAACAAGATTGAACTTCATTAACACAGAAATGTAGCTATAGAATACCAAAATAATTTTCCTAATAATAGATGCATGTAAACTAAGCACAAAATATCATAATATACGCGTAAGGATTCAAAAAGACCAAGATAAAAATACGCATAGGCAACACAAATTCAATAGACATATTAGATTAGACGATAGAATGGTTTCCTCTCTCTCTAAAACGCTACTTACCATAATATAAATAAACCACCTTTCGAGCCAATGTCTTCTTGGCTGTAACCAGACAATTGTGTAAGGTACACATGTGGATCATGTGTTTTTGTGTTCCTTAACAGCTAATATTTGCCCATTGCATTATCTCTTTTTCTAACCAATCTCTTCTTCTATGTTGCTAGTACCATATTTTACTTCACTCACATTCTTTTACTTTTGTCAATCAAATTTAGAAACAATTTCCTTATTCAGAATCAAACATTAATTATAAAAAAGAGTATGCTGCAAGTATATATGTTTTTAGAATTACCTCAGGAGTTGTCAAGCCAAGGTCAGAAATCCCCTGTTTTATGTATATATATAGTCTCTAAGAAATGTCATTCACATGAAAGAATAAGATATTAAAGAAGAAAAATATATATTTTGGAATTCAAACAAAAAATGAAGCATATCATTCTACTATCAAATATTATTGGTAATACTGAACAAAACTAAACATTTGGACACTTAGCAAGAAAAGGTAATTTCATTTTCAAAATCAAAGGGAAAATAGGGTATCTTCCTTAATTGTTTTTCTTCCCTTAATGATCTTAAAGAATATTTCTACAGGCATATATCATGATATTTGTGGAAATTGCTCTCCCATCTTTGTGCAACAAAGTGGAGAAGGAAGAAGAAACCTTCTTTTTCACATACAACCCAATATTCTCAAACATTCCATAAAAATTTCCATATTGCCTTTTAAGCAAAACAGCAACAGATTAGCCTAAGAGTCAAGTGCTATCTTATAAAGTATTGGAAAAGTATTCAGACCTTAATCACATCTTCCTTAAAATTAAGAATTTTTAAGCACATAAAAACAAAACTTAAAAATACTTTCACCATAGGTTGCATCAAATAATTACTGATAGATTGAGGAACATAGTTAAGAAACATTGTCATTTAGAACAATAATTGCAGCAGAGGCAAACATCTAATTGCAGCTGCTTCAACTAAAAACTGTTCGTGTTATAATTACATAAAAGACAGAAACAGTGCTCTCTTACTGGAAAATAAAAATAAAAATGGGGAACTTGCAAGAACTGGATTCAGCTCATATAACCAGTTATGTTATGTAAGAGCCAATCCAATTAGTTCATAGAGTTTTGAACCATAAGAAGAAGCAAAGGAAGGATAAAATGAAAGAAGAAAAGAAGAAACAAAACTTCTAACAAAAGTGATCATATCATACAATTTATATATGGCCTATACATGATACAGTCATTTTATTCATCTTCTAATCACTCCAACAAAGAAGGATAATAACACATCTTTTTATAAGGTATAGTTTGCCTCTTCCTTCTCTGAGAAAACAACTAAATCTTTTATTACATGACAATCTTTTCTTAGAATCTCCAACTGTAGAACTTTTTATCTTCATCTTTATCTTCTCTTAATCTCCCCTTTTTGCAACTTTGTAAAATGAATTGCAACTCTCTCTCTCTATGTTTAATTTAAGTAGTCAGTGGATCAATTCTAAGATTTGGATATGAGAAAGGTTTTAATAGAGATGATTCAGAGGAACATGGAAAGTTGGCTATTCTTATAGTGGAAGAGAAAATGAGGGTGGAGGTGGTCCAGAGCTGAAAATGGCCCACTAATAAAAGAACCAAATGTCATCAAGCTTACACACATGATTTTTCCATTTATAACCAGAGACTGCACTTTTGGGCCCCTGAATTGCCATTTTTACCGTCGGGCAATACTCAATGGATAGAATGTATTAGAAACCAAACAAATTTGAAAGAAGCTCCCTTTTCCTCTCCCCTCTGCCCTTTTCTTGTGTAATTTAATGAACTTGTAAGTAATTCATTTCTAAATTTATTTGAGGTGCTTCCTTGTCTGATATGAATGACAATTCATGAGAAATTCTAAATTTTTCATTGACGTAATTTAACTACTACTAGATATAACAAAAATAATAAACTTTAAAAGCAAGACAGCAAAATATTTTCTTTACTTTGCAGATTGAAAATGAACTTAATCATAATATAAATAAGTCATTATTTGATAATTCTTTGATAAAAGTTAGTAAGATATGTTGATTTGGAACTGTAGCAACTATTGGTCTAATGCCCAAATTTTAGATGCACAGGCTGTATAAACATCATATACAAAGTTTTCCATCCGTACATCTAACAATAAAAAATAAAAGATGGCTGGCTCTGTCCTATCTAATGGATCTCCCAACTTCAGAATTAATGACATTTTGAACTTGAATTATAGTTTAATTTAATCTAACCGCAATAAAAAATAGTTCAAGCTATTAAAAAGACCATATCCTTAAACTTAAATTTCAAAAGTAAATTTTGGTATTGTTGCTATCCGACTATGAATGATTGCCGACTCTTACAAACTTTATGCTATCTGATTATCTTTCTGAAAGGATTAGAGAAAATAATGATAGTTCTTTCTAGTTCTTCACGGTTTAGCCGTAATGGACAAAAAATAGTTCCGACCTCTATTGATTCCAGTGAATCAAAATGACGTATAAACCACTGGCGATTACCTCTAAAAGATGAGATCATTGACAGAATGAAAATGGTTTACTCACAGCCTCCATTCGACGACGGGACACTGGTGAAAGCTTATATTTTCCATTCACTAAAAGTTCTCCCTAATTACATTACATATTTTGATATTTTCCTAATTATATCCTTATTTTTCACAACTATTGCTTAATATATTTATTTCTAGCTTATTCATAAATCTAGACTTTTTAACAAGTGTTTGTCTCTACAGAAACCAAGGGATTTAAACCTTGATAAAAAATTACTGCCAACTTAACCTAACAGTTAAAGAAAACACAACAGAGAGAGACCAAAAATCAATCTCTCTCTACACCCAGAAGAAAAAAAAAAGAATAAATCAAAATATAAAGCAAAACTTGAGCCATATATGACGATGTAAATAATTTTGTTTCTGTTCAATAATTAGAACCAGAGGCATTTACACTTGTAGTTGTAATTCACTTAAAGAGGAGAATGATACATGAACACAAATCACATTCACACAGTATTGGTGAAGAGCTTTATCATGAAAACATATATAGGCCCCAAACGGATTCCATTGGCCAAAACCAGAAAGAGGAGTTCAAAAGTTTCACACAAATTATTTTTTGACAAAACTATTACTATATAGAGAGAGCTTAGCTGTATAGTACGGACAAGTCAAGATCACGGGTGCACCTGATGTTCACGAGTCAGACATGGTCTGTGTCCTTGACATGGAAGACAACCTAGTTTATGATATGTTTTTGAGCCACATTCCTTATTTTTCTTATATAATCACCTCTATTTGTGTCTGGGTTTCCTTTTTGCCCTTTTCCACGTATGGAGTCTCCCATCGGTTTCCCTTTTTGGTGGATGAATAAGGAGGTCCTTAATTTTATTTTTTTTTAAATTTTCCCAATTTTTTGCTCTTTTCTTCTCTGTCTAAGCAACACCACACACAGAGACTAGCTCTCTTTTTTCTGTACAACACACAGCTAAATTAGTGAAAATTTGTCTGCCAGAGAGCACTGGAAAACAATTTTTACCACTACATATTAGTAAATTAAACAAATTTTGTTTTAAATAACTGTGCTTTGACACGAAAGCTAAAACAGGGAGTTGAACTATTAACTATAGCCAAATGACGTAAAAATACTGGCTATTTTTGTCTATCATTCTCTCTTCCTTCAATTATTACATATAATATTGAAATGAACAGAGGTAATTAAATTGACTCTAACCTTATTGCAATATATTAAGAAATAACCTTATTAAAACGAAAAATCAAAAATAAATGATTAGATTAAGGATTATGGACAGAAACTCAACTCAACCCGTTGTAAATACCAAAGCCGAATTTCACATGCTGAACGCCATTCACATGATAAATCCTCATCCACATAGTCCAATCACTAAAAGGACCATTTTCCACCGCAGATAAATTGTAGACCCACTAAATATGATCCACTTATTTGTGAAAAGAACAACCTAATAATTTTCCTTTGCAAATCTACCTCCCAAAAATTTCTCCGATTGGGTGAACACATAGTTAATAACCAAACTCTTACCTAAAACGGACCCCCACATGGAAGTGACCCAACAAACATACACTTGCTGTACGTGTGAAAAACTTACACTATATCCGGCCAGACCCCTACCCGGAACAGGAATCCTGACAAATGAAAATGAAATTTGCACAACGATTCTACAAGTTCTTGGAAGTCAAAAGTTGACCAGTCTCTACTCCCCTACATGTGACTCGATACCCTAATACCTACTGTCAACAAATCCTGTAACACTGCAAAAGCTTATATAGCGTGATAGCTCCTCTAGCCTGAGATTCTAACAGTGAAAACTTTGAACAGAACGAGTCTCACTTTAATAAAGCACAGTATTGCAACTACTACGATAGTGTTAAGCTTTTAGCATAGTTCACAAATATTATTGCGGGTAAAGATGCTTTTAATCAATTACCACATGAAATGTTTGTACGCTTGATGGATGAGGTTGCAGACAGCTACAGTAAGTCACTGCAAGAGGGAAAATATAATTGATGATTAACTTATTGCACCTGGTAATATTATACTTGATGCAGCATTAAAGGCAGAAAGTTTCTGGGTCTGTGTGCAAAACTACTTTTCTAGTAAGCAGTAACAGCTGTTGCAATGAAATGAAACTGAATGCGCACAAGACCTCGATTTGTAAACATAAAGATAATAAAAAAAAGCAAATTATGACATTTGTAGTACACCTAATAACTATCTTAGCTCTAGCCTTCACACACGCTGATTGAACTACTTACAAATCTGTGAATCCCGATTCTAATGACACGCAATTATAGTATTAGGCACGTTGGCACAGTATTCGGCAACATATCCTAAAGCTGGATTTCCCTGTTTGCTTTTAGTTCTGTTCTTTAAACTAGCCAGTAGAAATAAATTAGACTTTATCTCCTGATAGTGCACAGTAAAAGTTCCGTGAAAACTATGGTTTTTTGGGAAAAAAATAATGAAACTTACAAGTTAAAATGTGTTATTAGTGAAATCGTGCACTATTTGTTCATACTTATTTAGCATGTTGTTAAATCTTTTTATAATATTATATAAGCAACACTAGCTCTTCCATGAAAGAAAGGAAAACAGTAGCTCTAAAGTTTTTAGGGAGATGGGTCCTCAGCTCCTTTCTACTATAAATGACCCAAATCACACCTGATCTATTCGAATTTCATTTCCGTAAAAGTTCATTTGAATTCAGCTATAAAGATAAATTAGTCGAACTCAAGCTGAGCTTTCGAGCTCAAAAAATAAACGAACCAAATTCAAGCTTGACTCATGAGCTCGCAAGTTGGTTTGCGAACCTGTTTTATTAAACCTATTCATGAACTTTGCTTATCAATCTTGCTCGCAAGCCTAATTTTATATAGAAAAATTAATAAAAAATGACATTTATAAAATATTAAGTCCGACTCAAACTCGAACCTAATACATTTGAGTTTATCAAATCGAATTTGATCTGAATTCAAATGCAATTATTGGATTCAAAATCAAACTCGAACTTGAACCTGGCTATTTTTTAATTCCGGCTCTGTAAGATTATGGGCCCCTTTGAAATAAATGAATTCCACACAAAATGTGGAATTCAATTTCAATTTCACATTGTTTGGGTTCGGAGCCGCTGTCCAGTCCTGGTCCCCCACCTCCCCTAACTGTGATCCAGCGGGCCGCAGTCCCTAACCGGACTGTGGCCGCCCAAATTGTCGGTCAGTGAACTGCATTAAATCAGAACCAAATCAACATGAAACTGTAACCGGAACATGTAACTGTTGGGCTATTTAGGTTCATGATTTTTTTTAATTGTAACTATGAATCAACCGTAATCGTCAAAAACCGCCGATCTAAACCAGTCAAAATTATTTGAAAACTGTCGGAATTTTTTAAAAAAAATACTGAAATTGGTTGTGAATTGCAGTTTAAACCCAGAACAATTGATTCGCCCAACCATAAACTGTCAGTTAACCAAACTGTCATTAAAGCGCCTAACTACGGTCACGATTCACCTCCACCTTCAAACATGAACCACCTAGTCGTGAACCAAAACCGATCTGGCCTGGCCATGGACATGTTTAGGTACATACAAGATTGAGAACTTGGACAGAAAGGCTCTGTTGATATTGTAATTTCTACAGCCAACCTTTAGGATTCGCATTTGGTAGGTTGGATGTTAAACAAAGTGCGTGATAGGTGAAAAAAAATAAAAAATTGACATTTAACCACTACCAAGTTGGTAGTGACAGGAAAAATAAGAAGGTTCAGGGGACAAATGTTTTATGCCGGTAAAAGAAAAACAAATCTATATTTTATGTGCATGTCAATAATACTTTTTTCTTTTGAGAAGGCATTTCTTTCAACTTTCTTTTTTGCTATTTCTTTTAACTTTATTTTTTTAGGGAAATTTCTCTTCATATTGCATTTCCTTATGTGAAATGTAATAACTGCAGCATAAAAGAGAGAAAATACCGGGAAAATAATCATATAAAGTTGAGATAAAACTTATCATAGTGATCAAGAATGGTGGCAATTGAATCTTGAATGTAATGTAGTCTTCAAATCATCAATGTCTTTGAGCAATTTCTCATTCTCGTTGTTCCTATTCTGTATTTCCATATATAAAGCTGCAATTTATTAAAAAAAAAAAAAAAAAAAACCACTAAGAACTCAATTAGGATAAAGTAGATTTCCTTTTTGGAACATCTAATATTCCTACAAATAAATGGACGAAGATATATAAGAAAGCATAAAAGTTCTTTTAGTACAAGTTTACAGCATCCAACTAATAACAGGCAAATTGTACCTAATCCAATAAAACCAAGCGTCAAAACTAAGACACGAGGAGCTGTTTAGCGCATAAAAGGTCAACACACAAAACTAGAATCTCTAAATTTTGATGCTTCATGAATCAATATAAAGGTAGATGCTGGGAGGTCCTAAATGAAAGACTTGGTTTGGCAACAAAATGACAAGATTTGCAATTTAAAACGAGTACATTATATCGGATGAGTTAATTAAATCAACCACTTTTAGTAATAACCAGCTTTTCTAGTACTTCCATAATTCTTTTTGTCATTTTAGTTGAGAAATGTACTTTGACAGATGTTGGATTGCTAGTAAGCTTATAAAGTACACCATACATAATTCCGCGTACACATTTTATGTATGCGTGTGTGCATAAGAATGGAACATGAGTTGAAAACTGGGAATATTTGGTTTATAAACATAAAGTAATCCTGATTTCAGTCAAACATTTCTTCATTCAGATAGATTGATATGTATTTTATACAAGCTTCCAGTAATTGAGCACATCAGCTTAGCACCTTAGGAAAATATAGTTGGATGCAAATAAAGCACTAACCAACGAGACTAGAAACACGGAAAAATAAGTCTGGAAAGAACCCAACATCATGTCAAGGTTCTGTCATTATAAAACGACTCCTACAAAGATCAGCAGAATGGTTCTGAAGGAATGTTGAGTGACTAGTATACATTGGCAAATATTCTAATTTGTCCCTTTTTCTACCATCCGTTATGTTACCCAAACTCAAGTACTGGTGTCAGAAATGGATTACATATATATGTGCCGGACCTATAAATTTTCAAAGTATACAATAGCGAGATATGTATTCAAACTTAATCACGGGTTCTTGTATGTCTTACAAGAATAAGAAGTAAAAATATGTAGTGAAATAAATTTTTAAAAAGATATCAATGTCCAAATATCAACAAAATTAACATGACAAATAGAAAATAAGTTCAATAGAATCATACTTGTGATTAACAACTATTATTTTAGATATCTATTTCATATAGTTCTTCTTCAATTATTGTTAGTCACCAGATCTAGATCATGAATTGATAAATTAGTTATTACTTATTACGGTTAAAGTTGCAGATAAAAAAGCTATGTAAATTATTAACGTAAAGTGCACATTGAGTTGTCCAACAACTGAATTCCGATACCATGCATACTTAGAGATTTTATTCTTTTTCAATTGCAATCTGGCAAGGAAATTGAAGAGCTAAGTCATCACTGATTATCTGATAAGTGCATTTGACTGAAAATTCTTAAGTTTATGTTGCAACATGTTTCAAGCACAAACTTGGGGAGACATGTTGCTTACATTATGGAGTTTATGTGCTCAGCACGCTATGCTAGAAACTGCCCACATATATGATCATATACCTAATTTTTATGCCTAGACGAATTAACAAAGTTATGAAACTTGAATAAACAAAAAAAAAAGTATGACCTTAATCAACCAAAAACTTCCATGTGAATCGTGCAAGGCTTATTGACGCTCCTAAAATGACAAGATAGTTGTGTGCTAGCACAGCAACATAATCTAGAGAAATGGAAATCAAGAGCTACAGCAGCAAAGGAAAGAATGCTGAAACAAGACTTTGAAGAATGATGGAATTGAACTGAAGATGCAAAATATTCATAGCATGTAAAGTTGAACAAATTACCAGTGTTTGAATCCTGAAGATCTTGAAGAACATCTTCCACAAATGCCAACATTGAATTCTTTAAAGCATCATTTTTCTCGTCCATTAGACTGATTTCATTCTCAATCAACTCTTTCTCCGACAACAATTTCACAAGTTCTTCATCCTCTGCTTTGTTAATGTCCCGCTGAAAATCTATACACATCATGCAAAACTGTTCCCTGAACAGAACTCAAACATTTGAGTAGTAATGTCTACACAAGAACAACATTAACCTCAAATCTAATAAAGAAGGAGCTATATTGCTGTAGAATCAACAAAAAAAAAAAAAAAAAGAGGGGAAATAATTTTGTGAAAGATTTAATAATCTTATTCAGTCGTAATGAATTGTGTTTCAATGCCAATGTTTATCCATGTTAGTCATATGGTCATTCATGTAGATGCCAACATTACATGATATGAAAATCATAACACAGGAAGTAGGAAAATTAGTAATATAACTAAAGCCAAACTCTATCTACCTGATAGATTTAAAATCTTAAAGGCTGTTTTGAGAGGAAGTTATTTGAGTTTCTACGAGAGAGATCTATCCAATTTGTATATGTTCCTCATATCATATAGTATTAGGATTAAAAGTTCCTTAAAATTCTGGTGTGCTTGTTTGGTAAATCAGTAAATCAATAAAAAGCTTTAGAAAAGAGATGGTAAGATTATGTGACGAATCATCTTTGAGATGTGAACATGTAAAAGGTTCCTTAACCTTCTAGTCATATATCCATGCTATTTGAAATCTTTTTTAGCTTATGAGAAGAAAAAAGAAAAGTTTCAATCCAGTTGAAGATTAGCACGTCGAAGTTATGTTGTATATTTGAAGTTACTTCTGAAAGGATGAGATTTCATAATCTCCAAGATTAAAATTGCATATTCATATGTTCTTTTTGTTATAAGTTTTAAATATACGATGCAATATTTCATAATCACCCTCAAGATTTAAGGCACCAAAAGAAACTAAAGTAAGAATTGGCAAAATATTCAAATTTCTGTTAGTTTTGAAACTCCAAAAAGTTCATTGCAACTCAAAAAAAAAAAAAAACAGATGATGTCTGAACTGAAAAGTATAATATGCTGGGATGCCATTTTTCGAGTTTATGGACATTGTTATTAGTTATTACAAGCGTTTCTGGTCTCAAATAAATCCGATACTGAAATATATGAAATTGGCAGGCATAAGCATCAAAACTTAATTACCTTTTACTGTCAATTCCATTAAGTATCTCCTTCCTCTTTGTTCTTAGATTGCACAATTCATCGTCCAATAATTTGATAGATTTCCTGGCTTCCTCTATTCAATTATTGAAACAAAAATATAAAATCAGGCTAAATCTGAAGGATATAAAGTATGCAAAGTATAGTAAATTTAATCCAGTTATTACTTATTTTCGCAAACTGAATCTAAGAAATAAGAAAGGAAAGGACAAAAGAGAAAACGAAGCTCTTACTGGTGACAGAGACCAGCCCATTGATCTCAAATTGAGAAACATAAAGCGTCTTAGTTAGCTCCGACTCTCTGGTAACCAATGTCGACTCCAGCTCTCTGCATTTCACGATCTCCGACTCGATCTCTCGAGTAATTTGAATATTTAACTCAATTTCTTCATTTACCTTGTATTAACCGTCGATTGAATTTGAAAAATAGTAACATAATTCAATTCAATGAAAAATTGAGTCTGATAAAACAAAAACCCTAGCAATTACAAAGTAGAGAAAGAGAAAAAACTACTTGATCGAGCATGTCCTTCAGTGAAGAGATGTAGCACAGAATCGTGCCTGAGTCGTCCATGGTTTCTAGTGATCTCTCTAATCTTCCGATTTCCCGCGTTTTCTGTTATGGTTTTCCTTCAAAAATTAGTTTGAAAGACACTAATTTGAGTAATGTCTCTATTCATTGATTTGTTTGCCAAATTATTTTTTATTTTTCTACTATTTATCTTCATACAAAATTTAGAAAAAAAAACTTAGAATTTTAAAATTATTTTTATTTAATTAATGAAATTAATTACAAATGAAAGTTTATACAAGTAAAAAAATATATTATATTTTAATTGATTGTTGTTTAACTTATTAAAATTAGTTAAATATGATTAAAATAAAATTTAGTAAACAGATTAAGTATTAAAGTTAATCTTTTTTCATAAGTTGAAGGAAAATAAAAAAAAAATGATTTAAAAGTATGAGGGTGCAAAAATATAAGGATTTCATAATATAAAACTCAATAACCTAATCGTTATTCTCTCTATTTTAAAAACTAAGGCATACACCTAAATAAAATTATTTATTGATTGTAGAAATTTTTAATAATTTTCATATTAAATTATATTTACAACATATTTTATTAATCGGGGAGTTGAAATATATACCGATGTTACATATGAACTTACCAATACAGTAAATTTTTTTTTTGAACCAATAATATTTTTATTTATAACTTGAGAATTTTTGGAATTAAGAAAATTTCATATATAAGTGAATAAAAATAAACCACATACTTCTGCAATTAATATTAATATTTATGTATAACTCCATTACACTTCAAAAGTCAAGTGTCTTATATGCAACCATCTTTTTGTTTGAAAAGATTAGATGTAGGTTTATCGTAAATTTAATCAGTAATCAAAAAATAAGATTAATGGTGTAATTTACATTCTTAACACGTTTGGTACAAACATTGTAAGTTGTTAATCAGCTAAAGATTAAAACTTTTTAGTTGAAGCCGGTTAAAAAACGGGCTAAACAATAACGTAACTGTGAATAAGAATAATAGACTAGCCACCTTCCATCGCCGCCTGCCACCAGTTGACAGCCCATAAAATGATGACAAGTCTTTTAGTTCTAACATCGCCGATT
Organism: Croton setiger; assembly: GCA_948099555.1. NCBI lineage: Eukaryota > Viridiplantae > Streptophyta > Magnoliopsida > Malpighiales > Euphorbiaceae > Croton > Croton setiger. The sequence goes on along the minus strand of CANUEY010141337.1, from coordinate 2,416 downwards.
TCAAACAAGCAGAAACTGGTTAAAATTACAATAAAAAATCTGAATATCTAAGGTCACTTATGAAAAATCACGAGCGAAGTTTCGGATCTCTTCTTAGAATTCCAAAATTTTCAAAAAATAAGAAAATAAATTTACTTTCTAAAGAAAAAAATAATAATTTTATTTCTTCATATATTTCTAAAAAAAAATAAATTTATTTTTTTATAATAGAGGTGGCCACGAGCCGGGCCGGGCCACGATTCGAAAGGGAATGAACCAGAACCGGCCCGCCGAACCGCCGGGCCGGAGAATTGCCGGTTAACTGGTCATTCGTCCTTTTTTTTTTTAAATTTTAACGGTTAACCAGCGGTTCAATTAAACGGTTTGAACGGTTCAACAACAGTTCGTGGTTCGTAACAGTTATGGTTCGAAAAAATATTGAACCTGAACCAGTCCGTCAACCGACCGGTTCCGATTCAATGGCGAACCGATCCGGACTTTTGGCGGGCTGGGCCAGGCGGGCCGAAGGGTCAACCTAGCCCATTGCCATGTCTATTTCTCAAAGAAATTGAAAAAAATAAATTTATTTTACTGAATATGCCCAATGAAAGATCCAAAAGACACATGTAACTCAGCACTAATTGAATACAAAATCAAATATTTGGAAATACTTTTTTACACTTTCTAGATATTAAACATTAACAAATCCAAAACTTCAATTGTTTGTAAACCGCTTCTGTACAACCCTCTTCTCTTCAGAAACAATACCATTACCGCCGTTGACGATTTTAATGTCCTTCTTCGGGAACAAGTTGAGCTCCTTAATAAGCTTTTCGGCCAGGACGGAGGGGAAAATGGATCCCGTAAGACTAAGACAGTCATTGGTAAGTTTAGCGCGAGATGCGAGAAGAATATAGAGAAGCAGAAGGCAGAGCAAATATTTGGAAAATGGTAGTTTTAATGAGTTAGTTTCATTGGGAAAGAGTGGTTTTAGTAAAGTGTAGGGTATTTTTGAAATATAGCAAATATTTGTGATTTTTACTTAAAAAATAATAATGTAAATAAATCAAGCTATTCACGAGTTATTCGAAATTTAATTTATTAAAATTCATTCGAAAATTAAATGAACCAGTTGTATTACTAAACAAGTGGAATCTAAATTAAAATTTTAAACTCGTTAATAATCTCGTTTACTAAATAATGTGGAACGGAAATAACAAATAAAAAAAGAAATAAAGAAATAAAATTAATTATTAAAAATTGACAGTAAAACAAACAAGTAAACTAATAAAATTTGTATAAATTATTTAAAAATTTAAATAATCTTTCAAAATTTTTATAGTACACTATTAAATTATATTTGAAAAAAAATATATTGCTTATATTTTAAAATAATTAAATAATAGAGAAACATTCTTTAAAATAATTTTTAATAAAACCTCAAATAAACACGGATACCCATTTTCCTTCTTTAACCTTACTTTTCACTATGACATCAATCTTTTTTATTACACAACAATCCATATTTACAGTAATATAGTACATATTTACCAAAGACTTCATGATATTTTCCAAAAACTTCATATCCAAAATAAAAGTTTCTCAAATTTTCTCTATATTTGTTTAATGGATATAGTATATTTGAATTATGTATGTAATAATATGAACTATTTATTTTTATACATTTTATTTATTTAAAAAGAATTTATTACACCGGGTAATATACCAACCTAATAGAAAATCTAGAAAAAAAATTAAATAAGGGTATTAATAACAATACACGAGCGTAATAAAGATAAAATTGTACTATATGTTAAAATCTCTGAATACTTATTTGTTTGGTATATGAAATCTCCTCATACACTAAGTGTATGCAAGAAATTTCCTTATTTATTTAGTATTTAGAATTACATCATATTAAAAAAAATAGTTATATTATAATTACTAATTTTTTTATATGTACTTCACACAAGATTTATTATTTTTAAATACTCGTTTTATAATTGTTTATTTATATTTTTTGTTAGATTGAGTTTTGTAATAGGTTTTTAACTTGTTATTTTTCTTTAATTTTATTGAAAAGGTATATTTGAAAAATAGTATATTTAATTATATATGCGTTGCACATAATTCTAATTTATTGTTTATTCAAAACTGAAAAAAAAAATATTAAGAAAATAATAATTTAAATGAATATCAAGAAATTAATTCTTTTAGTATATCAGGTAGATGTTTACTATTTTGTAAACTACTGTAATTTAAAAAATAATATTTATCATACTTATATAATTTTAATTAAGTTGCAGAACACCTAAAAATTTTAAGAATTAAATACCATATTAGTAATTAATATAAATTTTTAATTTAATTAAAGCTTTCATTGATTAAATTTTACTAAAAAATAGAATAAAGATTGTCAGATATATATATATATATA
>CANUEY010141288.1:0-22110 GCA_948099555.1 Croton setiger | reverse complement strand
AACTACTAATAAAAATTAGATGTTCGCATTCCTTGAATGCGAACTCCGTAGATATGTCCACTTTTGAATTTTTCAACCTTTTAATTTCCACTTTTTTTTTTTAAATACTTCCTTTGTCAATCACCCGCGTTTTAAACCTCTTCACCACTTGTTTTTACAAGCTTTGATTCAAGATTTAATACTCAATTTACTCTTCAAATAATTTTTGTCGTGTTAATAATCTTGCCTTGAAGTTTCCGTTTCTTGATTATAACTTGAAACCTCCGACTCCAACTACTTGCATTTGCATACAGTACAAAATCCCAACGAACCCCCCAAATGACTTTTCTTTCTTAATCTTGCTAAATATAATCTTTCTCTGCAACTAAACGGGTAACGCCCAGATTTTATAAACCGCTTAAACTCCCTTAAAGCTTGTAAATCTTGTGAACCATTGATTTTACTCGTGGGTTTTTGGTTTTGAGCGATAAAACCCAGTGGTAGCAACTTCATTCATTTCGCTCCGCCGTCGACTCGCCGGCTACCTGAATCATCATCGCCGTCGCAAGGTTTAAGGTAAGTACTCTGTGAATTTCCAACTAACCCATTTTCAGAGTTTATTAGAACTTGCTTAATGGTGATTTAATGAATGCAGTTAATAGTTTACTATTCTAAACTCACTATAAAACCATTAAACCTGGAAATGAGGATTATTTTGTGCTCGAGTCTTTAGGTAAAAAGTGGAGTTATTGAGTAATCAAAAGTAAGAAGGAAGACCCTAAATACAAAATACATTATTCTCTGTTTGCTTTGCTTCAAAGTTTAAAATAAATGTATGTAGGAAAAAAAAAAAAAAGAATGCTCCGTACCAATCAATACCTCTAGAATAAGTAAATTATTTTACATCAAGTAAATGACCCCCTCTGTTTTAGTTCATTTATTCAATATTCAGTGTTTCATCATAGTTCAATTCATTTCTTTTACTAATATTCCGTTGAGTAGGTTGGTTTCTTATTGATCTAATGTAAATCAAAATGCTATATTTTATCTACTTTTTGGGAATGAATATATTGAAATGTCCATATTGTTATGTTGTATTTGAATGTGAACTGCATGTTATCCATTTTGTAGGTACTTTGCTAGAGCCTTCTCTTTATATTGTTTCTAACATGATCAGAAGAGATTCTACATTATGGCTTTGGAGCAGATGCTTCAATAGCCTTGTGGACAGTTCTTGAAGTTTGTGGTATTAAACTTGAGCTTGTTCAATTCATGTTTTGGCATCTGTGCTTTGCTGAGCTATTATAGATCATGGCTGAAGTGAAATGTGTTTGATGTTTTGTAGTTCTTATGGCTCCCAATGGCAAGAGAAATCACTTTAAAGCCGGGGCTGTTCGCAGGTTCTTATCTCTAGCTCTTGTTACAGTATTGGGGGTCTTGCTGCTGATTGTTCTACTTGAAACAAATTCAGGTTCAATTAGCTTGCTGTCTTTAAACAACTCGCATGATAATTTGAGATCAAGTTATAGTTATACACATGATGAAGCAACATTTGATCTTCCCAGACAGACTGAATTGTCAATTAAATTGGAGAAGCTTAACCAGTTGGCCCCCAGAAATGTGGATCTATATCCAAATTTATCCAAGGATCATATAACCATTGTTCTATATGTGCATAATAGGCCCAAATATCTCCAAGAAGTTGTTCAGAGCTTGTCAAAGGTAGAGGGGATAAGTGAAACTTTACTTATTGTTAGCCATGATGGCTACTTCAAAGAAATGAATAAAATTACTGAAGGTATCAAATTCTGCCAAGTGAAGCAGATATTTGCCCCTTACTCAGCCCATCTTTTTCCTGATAGCTTTCCCGGTGTTTCATCCAGTGATTGCAAAGACAAGGATGATGGAGAAATATTGCATTGTATAGGCAATCCTGATCAATATGGAAACCACCGGTCACCAAAGATTGTGTCATTGAAGCATCACTGGTGGTGGATGATGAACACAGTATGGGATGGACTGAATGAAACAAAGGAACAGTCAGCTCATATTCTTTTCATAGAGGAGGATCACTTCATTTTCCCTAATGCTTATCGTAACTTGCAGATGCTCACAGCATTGAAGCCTCTGAAATGTCCAGATTGCTACGCTGCAAATTTAGCGCCTTGTGATGTGAATTCAAGAGGAGAGAACTGGGGAAGTTTAGTCGCCGAAAGAATGGGAAACGTGGGTTATTCCTTCAACCGAACTGTTTGGAGGAAAATTCATAAGAAAGCAAGAGAATTTTGTTTCTTCGACGATTACAATTGGGATATAACAATGTGGGAAACAGTGTATCCATCATTTGGTGGTCCAGTTTACACGCTACGAGGACCGAGGACTAGTGCTGTTCATTTTGGAAAGTGTGGTTTGCATCAGGGCCGTGGGGAGAAAAAGGCTTGTATAGACAATGGTTCTCTAAATGTTATTGTAGAAGAAAATGACAAGGTACCAAACATTGATTCAAAGTGGAATGTGCATGTGTATGAGCATCAGCCAGGGTACAAAGCCGGCTTCAAAGGCTGGGGAGGCTGGGGAGATAATAGGGACAGACAGTTGTGCTTGAAATTCGCCGGCATGTATCATCCCCCCGCAGGCCTTAGTGGTTCTATTGCCTAAAACCTCTTTTGGCATTCAATCGTTTACATGTTTTACTGGTGAGATAGTAAATTCTAAACATGAGCATAGATGTATGATTGTAATATCTTGTAGAATTTTTGCACCATTGGCCACGTTACTTTAATGAAAATGGATTTTGATGTTATTCTTTCTAATCTGTTCTGCTTATATTCATTTGCATGTCCCCACTTCAAAATTGACATTTTACATGACTTGCAATCAAATTCACTTACTGACACTGTAATCTTAGTTTCGACAAATTTTTCAGGAAAAAAAAAAGACTAATAAAGGATCTAATGGTACTTTTTGTCGAAAACTCCTAAAATTGTACGGGGGGATTTATGATTAATCTGTAATGGTAATTTTCCTTTAATTTAACAGCGGTTTCCGAAAGCAACCTAACATTAATCAGCGAGTACCATTTTAGCTTTGAAATGGAAGTAACCAGACAAAATCCATGAAATTGAAGAAGATTAGCAGAGAGTTGGTTGATTGAGGAAGCCGACGAAATCATACCATTGTCTTTGCAAACAAAAGGGGTAAAGGTTCTTTTTCTTTATTCGATATTCTGTGTACAACAGTCACTTTTTCTTTCTTTATTTTCATTCAAAATCGGTTGGAAAGCTTTACAGTGTAAAAGTAAAATTTATTTTTCACTTTTCTCATAATTTTATATCAAAACAATCAAAAGTAATTTGAATTTTCCAATGATTGTTACATGGGTTATTTTCCTTTCACTCATATTTTACACCAAAGCAAATATAAAATTAAAAAAAAAAAAGTTTCTTGAAAACAGAATTTGATAATAAACCTGCGAGTAGTAGCTTCTTGAATGTTTATTTATGGTAATAAACCAGAATTTGATTTTGATTGACGTGTCGTTTCCACGTGCAGGTGCAGCTGAGCCATGCTTACGGTCAGGCACAAACTTTCTAACCTTTTGATTAATTTTATATTCCTTTTGAAATTACGTTTATTGATATTAAATTGTGGTAGATTTATGGTTTGAGTTGAAAAGTTGGAATTTTTGGATAAGTTGAATAAAGTATCGGCAGTTTAGGTGATTTTGTGTAATGGATTTATGAGACTCTGTTTGTATTATAGTCATCTGCTATTGAACTTTTGGACTTTCAAAGGTTTGTTTACCTAGGTTTTTTGTTTTTGAATAAGCTGAACTTACTTTATGGAGACGTACCTGAAGAATCCAATTTTCTGGTGCCCCTTCGTTTTTGTCCTTATGGCTTTTTGGTTGAGAATAGAATAATAATGAGCAATTTGTGAATTCTTTGCTGCCCTTTTTTTCCATTCTTTTATGTTTTCGTTGGAATTGTTGGTGAAAAAGTGTCTTTATGGCTTTCCTATGATTCTTGGATCAATAGATTCGAGGTGGCAAAGGATAGATGTTAAGTTGTTGGAGGTTTTAAGTTAAATTTTGTTTATTTTGGTGGTTTAAGCACATATTACGGATTTCGTTTTGGAGGTTTAAGTTGCTTTCCCATTTATATGGATTGGTTTTATTGAAAGAGGCATTAAAGTGAGAGAAGTGCTGGAGAGAAACAACAGTTTGAGAGATGAGATCGAAATCATTAAACAGCACTCCAAGTGCTAGTAGTGCAAGAAGCAGTTCTGCTCGATCAAGGCAAATTGCTCGTGTGGTAGCACAGACACCAATTGACGCTGAGTTCCACATGAACTTCGAAGAATCCCAGTTTGATTACACTACATCAGTTGATTTCAACACCTCTAACGCAACTAGCACTGTTCCTTCAGACACTGTATCGGCTTATCTCCAAAAGATGCAGAGAGGGAGACTTATTCAACCAGTTGGTTGTTTGATTGCTGTTGATGAACAAAATTTGAAGGTTCTAGCCTATAGTGAAAATGCCCCAGATATGTTTGACTTGGCTCCCCATGCTGTTCCAAGCATTGAGCAGCAAGAAGCTTTAACTTTTGGAATCGATGTATTGACACTTTTCCGGTCTCCAGGGGCAGGAGCGTTGCAGAAAGCAGCCAAATTTCCAGATGTTAATCTTCTTAATCCCATTTTAGTCCATTGTAAAACCTCTGGCAAGCCCTTTTATGCAATATTGCATAGAATTGATGTTGGGTTGGTTATAGACTTAGAACCAGTTAATCCAGCTGATGTACCGATCACTGCTGCAGGGGCGTTGAAATCATATAAACTTGCTGCCAAAGCCATCTCAAAGTTGCAGTCTCTGCCTAGTGGGAATATGTCACTGCTGCATGATGTTTTAGTTAAGGAAGTTAGTGAGTTGACGGGGTATGATCGGGTGATGGTGTATAAGTTTCATGAAGATGAGCACGGTGAAGTTGTTGCAGAATGTCGGAGAAATGACTTGGAACCTTATCTTGGTTTGCATTTTCCGGCTACTGATATACCACAAGCTTCAAGATTCCTCTTCATGCAAAACAAGGTTCGGATGATTTGTGATTGTTCGGCACCCCCAGTAAAAGTAATTCAAGATAAGAGCTTGGCTCAACCCCTAAGTCTTTGTGGCTCCACATTGAGATCTCCTTATGGTTGTCATGCACAGTACATGGGAAATATGGGCACAATTGCATCTCTTGTGATGTCAGTGACAATTAATGAGGATGATGATGAGATGGAAACTGATCACCAGAAAGGAAAAAAATTGTGGGGTTTGGTGGTTTGCCATCACACGAGTCCCAGGTTTGTTCCTTTTCCTTTGAGGTATGCTTGTGAGTTTTTGATCCAGGTCTTTGGTGTTCAGATCAACAAGGAATTGAAGTTGGCAGCTCAAAGGAGGGAAAAGCATATTTTGCAAACTCAAACTTTACTTTGTGACATGCTCTTAAGGGATGATCCTGTGGCAATTGTTACTCAAACTCCTAATATCATGGATCTTGTCAAATGTGATGGTGCTGCGCTTTACTACAAGAAAAAATTTTGGTTGCTTGGTGCTGCTCCCACAGAGGAACAGATTAGAGATATAGCTGAATGGCTGCTCGAGTACCACAGTGAAAGTACAGGCTTAAGTACTGACAGCCTTATGGAAGCTGCGTATCCAGGTGCATCAATTCTTGGTGATGCAACTTGTGGGATGGCTGCAATTAGGATCAGTTCTAGAGATTTTCTTTTTTGGTTTAGGTCTCATACTGCTAAAGAGATCAAGTGGGGTGGTGCAAAACATGATCCTGGAGCGAAGGATGATGTAAGAAAGATGCATCCCAGATCATCATTCAAGGCTTTTCTAGAGGTAGTCAAGTGGAGAAGCTTACCTTGGGAAGATGTTGAAATGGATGCCATCCATTCTTTACAGCTGATATTGCGGGGAACTTTGCTGAATGATGCTGCAGATGATTCCAAAAAAATAGTGAATGTTAGATCAGTTGATGACAGAATTCAAAGGTTGGATGAATTACGCATCTTTACAAATGAAATGGTTCGTGTTATTGAGACAGCTGTTGTACCCATCATGGCCGTAGATGTCTTGGGTAATATAAATGGGTGGAATTCGAAAACAATTGAACTTACTGGCTTGTCAGTTGACCAAGCTATTGGCACACCCTTAGTTGATCTTGTTGAGGCTGATTCTATTGATTTAATCTCAAGAATGCTATCAGCAGCTCTAAAAGGTGATTTTACAACTTATCTTGGACGATTTATGTTTTATGTAGAAAACTATGCATATGTGCTATATGTTTTGTGATTGTGTACATGTAATTGCCACCAAATTTTATTGCATGTCTCTCATATCTGTTTCTCATGTGAGGAGAGTTATATTTGTAGATCAAAAGGTTGGACTTTGGAGTGACATTTTGCATTATTTTAGTGTAGAGTGCCTAGTTTTACTGTCGTTTGGCATAGAATATTTTATTTCTACTTCGGTGCTCACACACATTACCGAATGTGAGAAGTACTCGGTTGGTTCAGGTTTCACTTATGAATATGGTTTTCTAATGGCATGGAGTAGTACAATGTCATTTTATTTATCAAGGTTATCTACAGCTATTAAACTATTTTACATATATTTCATGATTAAACTGGCAGTGTTCTATATTCGTGATATTACTAAGAGGTTGTAACTTTTAATCAATCACCAACTACAGATTTTTCATGCATTTTGCTAAATTTCATGATTGTCTCTCTTCAGCCCCTTCTTCTGAAAAAAAGAAAAAAGAAAAAGTCTCTTCTGCCCCTTCCTAATATAACAACCTGTCGAAACAAAACCAGGAAGGAATATCTCCTCCTTGCCATACAGAAAGCTTCATCCCTCATGCACTGGAACATTCTTCCTTTGTGTTTTTGTTTTCTTAACCTGTAAATTTTTTCTGGTTCTGATTTAGTTGTGATATATTGCAGGTGTTGAAGAGAAGAGCATTGAAATCAAACTTAAGACTTTTGCTTCTCAGAAAACCAGTGGTCCTGTTTATTTGGTTGTTAATATGTGTTGCAGTAGAGACGTAAGCGGAAATGTCATCGGTGTTTGCTTTGTTGGTCAAGTCCTTACACAGCAAAAAATAGTTTCGGAGAAATATACTCGTATGCAGGGTGACTATGATGGAATTGTGCGGAGTCCATCTACCCTCATTCCTCCAATTTTTATGACTGATGAGAATGGTCGATGCTTGGAGTGGAATTATGCGATGGAAACTTTGTCTGGCTTGAAGAGGGAGGAAGCTGTTGATCGTATGCTTCTTGGGGAAGTATTCACAGTCAACAGTCTTGGTTGTCAGGTTAAAGATAGTGACACTTTAACCAAGCTCCGGATATTACTAAATAGGGTAGTGGCAGGTCAAGATGCAGATGAATTGTTATTTGGATTCTTTGACCAGCAAGGTAAATATGTTGAGGCATTACTATCTGCTAACAAAAGAACTAGTGCAGAGGAGAGGATTATTGGGGTTCTGTTCTTTTTGCATGTGGCTAGTCCAGAACTTCAATATGCTCTACAGGTGCAGAGAATATCAGAACAGGCTGCAGCCAGTAGCCATCATAAATTGGAATATGTTCTCCATGAAGTTAGAAAACCTCTAAATGGAATTATGCTGATGCAGAATCTAATGGGGAATTCAGACTTGAGCAAAGAACAGGAGCAGCTTCTGAAAATAAGTATCTCATGTCGAGAACAGTTAAACAAGATTGTCAGTGACACTGACATCGAGAGTATTGAGGAAGGGTATGGATTCATGCATTAGAATTTTATCTATGTACATGCTGTAATTAGCTTTGAGTTTAGTTAACAAACCTTTTTTAATCTCTCAACTTCTTCTTGATAAATTTCCACCTTAATTTGATATTCATGATACCAAATTGCAGCTATATGGAACTGAACTGTGGCAAATTTAACCTTGGAGAAGCTCTGGAAGTTATCGTAAAACAAGCAATGCCGTTATGCCAGCGGCAAGAGGTGGAGATTGTCCGTGATTTACCAGCAGAATTGTCATCCATGAACTTGTATGGAGATAACTTGAGGTTTCAACAAGTACTTTCAGATTTCTTAACAAATGCAATTCTCTTTACCCCTGCGTTTGAGGGATCATCAATTGCATTTAAGGTTGTTCCAAGAAAAGAACGCATAGGGACAAAGATTCAAATCGTCCATCTCGAGTTTCAGTGAGTATGCTTCACTCATTTGGTTATTTCCAAATTTGGAGTTTGGAGGGTATTTTTTTTTTCCCAATGGAAGAAGGAAATTATTACACTTGAAATAGTGATGCCCTTGAATAAACAAGTATCTGGATTCTGAATATTTTTGGCAAAAGTTAGAAATGATGGGGAAATCTATTCATGTTCTATTATATCGTGAACCACGAGTTGTTCTTCCCATAATTTTTTATACAATTACTATTCCATCCGTTTGGATTGAACATAATTTAGGAGTGGAGAAATTAAGTACTCCAAATCTTGAATTTTTGTGTTCAATTCTGAAGATATATATTGGATCAGTTGTTCTAATTTTTAAATCTTGTCTTCAAATTCTAGGGAGAAGAAACTAATGATGAACTTTTTTTTTTTTTTTTTAATTTGGTTGTTGATATAATTGTTGCAGAATCTCACATCCAGCTCCTGGGATTCCTGAAGATTTAATCCATGAGATGTTTCACCATAACCAGGGTGTATCAAGAGAAGGTCTTGGCCTATACATCAGCCAGAAGCTTGTAAAGACTATGAATGGAGCCGTGCAGTATCTTAGAGAAGCAGAGCGATCATCTTTCATTACTCGAATAGAATTTCCGTTGGTTGACCAGATGGATCCTGCTTAACCTGAATGCCTTGAAGAGTAAAGGAAAGAAAAAGTTTATGCTGCCAGCTTCACAAAGTTCAACAACACCTAAGTGATGAAATTACTCGGCATTGAAACAGCTTTTGCTTGAAGGATTCTTGCTACGAGAAATGGTTTCATGTTATGCTCCGTTCTTTTGTCAAAATGATGAAAACTTTTACAGCGAGCTTGTCCCACGCACCCAGGAATGGAAGTGAAGTTACATAATTAATAAATTTGGTTGGATACCTTCAAATCACTACTGGTTCATTGGAAGCTGCAGAAGACTGGCTGCATTGGTTATGCAGTCATATATTCAGACTGAATGATGACAATAACAAAACGCAATGTTAGTGTGAGATGGAAGAAAGCTGGAAAAGAATTCATAGTTTTGAGAAGGAAATTAGGATGATGATTAATAAATTATGAGCTGCAAAAGGGAAGAGTAGAAGTTAATTAACTGTAGATTGTTCTTTGATAGTTGTAATTTTGCACAGTGATGAGTCTAAAACTAATTTTGTAATTTGCTTTCTCAAGCTTGAATGCAGCAGGAGTAAGTGTACAGAAATGGCAAAGGCAACCTGCGAAAATCAAGACACATTCAGTTTTCATCACTAAAGGCACTCATCTACTCTAATATTTACTGTTAAATTAAATATGTTACAGAAAGACGAACAAATACTTTTTTTAGACATATAATTTTCAAAATCCTCAATTTTTTTTAATACCTTAGTTTTAATGAAATTTAAATTTTTGCTTAAAAAAACAATCTTTTACTGGGGTGAAACAAAAATGGACAAATAAATAAATAAATATTTTGCCTTTAAAATGTTTTTTTTTTTTTCAAATACCAACCCACCAATTTAAATTTTATTCTAGTTTATGCTATTACATAATAATAATAATAATAATAATAATAATAATAATAATAATAATAATAATAATAATAATAATAATAATTTCCCTTTCTAAGCAGAATTTTCTTTCCTCCTATTTTTCTAAGAAGCAGATTTTCTCCTCCCGTTCCCAAACAAGAATTAAGAGTTTCTCGATGACGTGGCAAATAGAGCAATAACCCGACGTTTGCCGTAACGGATGAGCCTCCGTTAGATGTTCATCCAGTCCACAGTTGAGTTTCTCTTCTCGCAAACAAAACCCAAAACGAAGTGCAAAAACAAAGAACAGGGAAGAGAGGATGTGAACACTCAACAATAACTTGTGAGCTCTTCAAGGGGTTTATTCTTTTCCTCTATCACATTCCTATTGCAGGTATGTAAATTTCTTATTAAGAAGCTTCTTTCAAATTTTAATTCTTTCTTTTATCAGTTATCAGTCTTAATTTTGGCTGTTAAACTAGCAATTTTAGTGATTCCTCCCCTAATCTTTTTCCTCTCTGTCATCTAAATTGAAAACCCAATTATTTGCTGGCCGTTCTTGCATTACTACATTGTTATCGGTTGAGATATTATAATCACTCGCGAGGGGTTTTCTTATTTTCATTTTTGTGCAAGTTTTGTTTTTTAATTCAATTTACTGGTCTGCGTCATTTTTTAAGTTAATTGAACTTTCAATTTCTGGTTTGGAATTTTGTTGTGTTGTGTCTTCATCCTTTAGCTAAATTTACGTTCTTATGCTGCTTAGCCTTCTCTGTGTCTATTTGAATTGTTAACTTACATAAAATTTTATAGTTCTATTCCATTTCTTGTAGTGTGCTTCAAAAAAATTTTTTGCCATTAATTGGATGCCTTTAACAATTTGTTGTACTGTGGCTAATCAGTCGTATATTTATGATCAATGTCCACATCGTTTGCTATTTTAGGAGGTCTAGCATTACATCAATGGTGAATTTTCTGTTTTCCCCTTTTACAATTTAATTTCCTATTGTTTCCACTAGTCTTGAGCTGCTAACTGCTGATTGTACGTGCTGCGAAGTTCTATTGAGATAGATATGTTTCACTCTCCCCTCTTCTGAGCATAAGCAATTTAGCACAATTAAAGAGAGAGAGAGAAAGAGGGGAGGGAGGGGGGCTGGGAGGAGAATTGGCTACATACTGAATTCCATTGCCAGCCTGCACCTTTGACCTTCTTCACCGAAGTTTACTTTTGTCTAGTTTCTGGAAATTCTGAGGAAAGGAACAGCTATTTGAACTCTAAAACTTGCAACAACCAGAGGGTGGAAATATTTTGATTCTTTCGTATGTTTTCCAATTTAATTTACTTTGGCTCAATAAGAAGTCCGTTTCTTAATTATTGAATTTTTTTTTATTTTTTTGGTCATCTCCAAGATTTTAAGTTCACATGCATATTCTTTTCATCCTGCATTTTGACAGAAAGCATAGTGCACAAGAGTCTGTGAATTTGGAATATCTTCCACTAGCTGCTATGAAGCCATCAAATAATATATGGATTCGACGCCAGCAGTGTCCATGTGGAGATTGGAAATGCTACATTAAGTATGAAGGAGATGATCAGACACCAGTGAGTTCTCAACTTGTGAAGAATGAGACTCCATCAACATCATCAGCAGCAGAAGTTGTTTTCACACCATATGTAGGTCAAATTTTCAAAACTGATGATGATGCTTTTGAGTACTACAGCAACTTTGCTAGGAAGAATGGATTTTCAATCAGGAAAGCTCGGTCAACTGAAAGCCAAAATTTAGGGATTTATAGACGAGATTTTGTTTGTTACCGCTCAGGATTTAATCAACCGAGAAAAAAGGCTAACGTTGAGCATCCCCGGGACCGGAAGTCAGTTCGATGTGGATGTGATGCAAAATTGTATCTTACGAAGGAAATTGTTGACGGTGTTGCTCAGTGGTATGTCTCACAGTTTAGCAATGTCCATAATCATGAATTATTGGAAGATGACCAAGTGCGTTTGCTACCTGCATACCGAAAAATACAGGAGGCTGATCAAGAACGCATTCTTTTGCTATCGAAAGCAGGTTTTCCTGTTAACCGAATAGTGAAGGTGTTGGAGTTAGAAAAGGGTGTTCAACCTGGACAACTTCCCTTCATAGAAAAGGATGTTAGGAATTTTGTTCGGACTTGTAAGAAGACTGTCCAGGAAAATGATGCTTTGCTCTCAGAAAAGAGGGAGAATGATACGCTGGAACTCCTTGAGGCTTGCAAGGCTATGGTAGAGAGGGATGCAGATTTTGCTTATGATTATACAACAGATGACAATGAGAAGGTTGAAAATATTGCATGGTCGTATGGGGACTCTGTTCGTGCATATACACTATACGGCGATGTAGTAATTTTTGACACCACATACCGTTCTATCACATATGGTTTGCTCCTGGGAGTGTGGTTCGGCATGGATAATCATGGGAAAGCAATTTTATTTGGTTGTGTTTTATTACAGGATGAAAGTTCTCGTTCATTTACATGGGCTTTGCAGGTTAGTGGGTAGAATTCTTTGTGAACAGTTTGTGGTTATCGTCATGTATCTTTACTATTATTATTATTTTTTCTTTTGAACAGAGCTTTGCTCGCTTTATGCGAGGAAGATATCCACAGACAATTATAACTGATATAGATGCAGGCCTTAGGGATACCATAGGAAGGGAATTGGCAAACACTGATCATATTATTTGGATATGGCATATTCTGTCAAAATTATCCAGCTGGTTCTCTTTGGCTCTTGCCTCACAGTATGAAGATTTTAAATCTGAGTTTGATATGTTGTATCACCTTGAAAATGTGGAGGATTTCGAGCACCAGTGGAATCTCTTGGTTTCTAGGTTCAGACTTGCTTCAGATAAGCATATGGCTTTGCTGTATTCATGTCGAGGATCCTGGTCAATTTCCTATATCAGAAATTTCTTTATGGCCCGTACCATGACAGCTGATTTTTCACAATCTTTAGATTTATTCTTCAAAAAAGTCTTGAGCGGACAAACATTTTTGCAAGTATTCTTTGAGCAAGTATGTTGGTTACTTTCATTTCATTTGATGAGATATCTGCTGTTTGATTAACTGCATTTTGAAGTTTTGTTTGCTGGTCACTTAGGTCGGTGTTGCAGCCAATTTTGGAAATCAAAACAGAGATGGGATGCAGTATATGCCTATCAAGACATGCATGCCTATTGAAGAACATGCACGGTGTATTCTCACGCCTTATGCCTTTAATGTCTTACAGCAGGAAATTATCTTCTCCATGCATTATGGAACCCAAGAAATGGCAGATGGATCATATCTTGTGCGTCATTATAAGAAAATGGATGGTGAATATATTGTATACTGGATGCCAGAAGATGAACAAATTCATTGTACTTGTAAGGAATTTGAACGTTCCGGGATATTATGCAGGCACTCAATAAGAGTACTTTCGATTAGGAACTACTTTCAGCTCCCTGAAAAATACTTGCTTCTTCGTTGGCGACGGGAGCATACTTTGTTGCCTGTGGATGATCAAAATGCTCAAAGCCACAGTGATGACTGTGCTCAAGCCTTTCATTCCCTTGCTGCGGTTCTATTAACAGAATCATTAGTATCCAAAGAACGTTATGGTTATGTTCACAGAGAACTTTCTGGGCTTCTTGATAATGTCAGAAATATGCCAGTGACAGAAAAATTCTCTTTGCCTATGATTAATAACAACATCAGTGAATCTTAGACTTCGGTGATATCCTAAATGTAGATTCTGATGACTTACAGGTGTAAGGTGTGAGATGTAAGATGCATAAGATAGAATGGCCAAATGAATACAAGTGGAAAGATATATTTTTCTGTTTGTTGATGGAGGATGAATTTGTTTATGGTTTAGTGTTCTGAATCAGTATTGGAATCTAAAATAAATACCCTTTTTCATGCTTTAAACCCATTTTGGTCATCAGCTTTGATGCAGGACTGGTGCAATTTTTATATCCTTATGAAGTGCAGTCTGTGCAAGTGGGTGTGTGGGGCACATGTTCTATAGAATTAGAGAGGTGGGCAAGAGTTGTAGTATTTTCGGGCGCAAAACATTAGGAAATGTGGCCAATTTCTGCTGTTGAATTGTTCAATACAGCAGGTACACATTATAAGTGTTGTGTGTAGTGTTCGGAAGTGGTGCAAAAAAAGAACAAATAAGTCAATTTTGCTTAAAAGGGTGTATTACCATTAATGAGCATGCTAATTGTTGCGTGTTATAAATTGTTTTGCACCCAAAAACTACAAAATGCGAAAAGAACAGTGTGGTGTAGTGGATGGATATGAAATTTTTAGTCCCCCCTCCCAACTCCAACAACGTAAACTTCAGATTTTGTCTACTCAAATATCTCATTTTATCAAAAATTTTGTTCACTGACCAACAATGACGCCCAAACAACTCATTTTTTCTTACTTCTTGTTCCCTTTTTTTTAAGGATGGGGTTGAATAGTGAAATTTCTTATTATTATTATATAGATTACTAAATTATATAAGTTAGTATCAAATTTCATATGAGATTTCACATTCTATCAGAATTGGTTTTATGGACCAAACGAATTAATTATGTCTTAATTCTACAATTTTAATCCGATAAAACGATCAAAGTTAAATCCATCTTCGGGCCTTTACAGAAACTGCATTTACTACCATGCAGCTATGAGGACGGTGATATTAACTTATAGGCAGATTTGAAGATGCTCTTTTTCAAGTTGCTTGTTACCCTTTGCGATGGTCAAGATGATAACTGATAAGCATAAAAAAAAAATAGAGTTCTTGATTTCATGTCTCATCGCTGCCAGGAGAAAACCTATCAGTCAAATAAGCAATGTCTATTAAATTAATCCACATATAATTATGATTAGCTTTTGGGGTCCAAACATTGGAAATTTTAGACCAAATCTAAGCGTGGGGTCAAATACTGGTAAATGCTAATGAATGTCTGCCACATTTTTCCAATTAGATAATTATTTAGACCAAACCAAACCAAACCAAGTGGATTGTCAGTTTTATTGTCGTTTTGCTTGTTCAATGAAATCATTTCCCTTTCTTAATCTCATTTTTTTTCTTGAGGACTTGTTAGATGAAAACATACCGTACCTTGCTCCTAAAATTGCAGGTATGAAAGTAAGTTTGTCTTAATGAAGAGATGCTGGTCTGATTAGTGGTTTAATTTTAATTAAATAGGTGGGGTTTATGTCTCTGGTTTGTCCCATTTCCATTGCAACTATGTAAGCATATGTCTCATAATCAAAAGATTAGTCTTAGAAATCATAATTAGTTATTATCCATATTATTAACTTAATCAAAGTTTATAATTTTAATTAAATTAAACAAATCTTATTTACAGCCAATCCCACCTGGTCCTGTTCTTGTTTCTGTGTGTCTCCACACTACATCAGTTGTTTTCATAATTGCTTAAATGATAAATTTGCATAATCCCCACTTAATTCTATATTACATTTTGGATTGAGAGTACTAAAAATTATCATTCAGCTGAAAAATTATAGTATTTTAATGGGAAGATGATTAGCAAAATGAGAGGAGAAGATTTAGTAGATCGTGATGACACATATTTAATTTGGACAAAAAAAAAAAAAAAAAAAAAGATGACACATCTAATTAAATTATAGTTATTACAGCTAATAAGGTTGTTTAGACACGATAATAGGAAGGATTATACAACTCATTAGGTAGTTAAAAGATGAGGATAGGCTCTCAAATTTTACACTGCAGGAAAAATATGCCCTTGTCAGACTGATAACAATGACCCATTGACTTGGTAATTGTCCTTTGGCAACCCACGGTCCCATCTTCCGGCAGGAATTTAATTTTATTCACATTGGAATTCAAAATGAAATAATAAAAAAAACAAAATAATTAAAACAATCTACGTACCTTCTCGGTAGGTTTGTGGTTGGTTGCCCACAATCCAGTTCCAACTGGTATTTAGGAACCATGTCTGAACCAGACTGAAACCGCTATGAATGATTCTATTAAAGTTAATTTCAAACAAAATATGAACGGTTACATATAAAAATTCTGCTTGAATCATGCTAAACCATGTTTGATCAGTGTCAAACTGAACAAAATAACGCCTGAATTATATTGAATTGAATTACTTTTTAATCATAAATCCTACTCACAATTTATGTCTTTATCAATTCATGAATCATTAGTTCACAAATCAATGGGATTTAAAAAATAATTTAAAATTTTCAATAGAAATTGAATAATTGATATTTTATTTTAAATTATAAAAATCAAAAAATACAAACTACTCAAAATTTATCAAATAAATAGAGTATTGATTTAAAATGTATTAAAAAAATAAATAAATAAAATGGAAGTGGGACCTATTAAAGAAGATGAATGGTAGCTTCAATTTGGAAAGAAGACCAAAAAAGAAAATGGTAAATGCCAGAAACAGTCTTTTGTTTGCTAAAGAAAGACTTCAAATTCCAAGTCAAGTAAGCCATTACTTGCTAACTTCCTTCCACTATTTCAACAAAAATTAAATTATTTAGACTTGCATTAAACCTCTATTAAGCTATTTGTATCCGCCCATATCTAATTTAGACTGGTATTTGTTAAAATTCAATAACAGTTATTGTAAAATATGTATATATTTTATTTTAATATTAATGTAATATATAAATAAAATATTTATTAAATTATAGATATTATTATTAGACTTAATTATTTTAAATGATATAAATAAAATATTTTTGTTTAAATAAAATTAATGTAGTAAGTAAAAAAATTTCATAAAGAAGCCAATTGAATCAGAAGCTTTATTAATTAGCTGCATCCAACAACTTTGTTCATTACAATTTGCTTGGTATTATTTTTAAATTTATTTTTCTTCTAAAACCTATTAAGAAGCTAAATTTACAAATCTACTCTTAATATTTATCTTTAAACCTTTCTCTTTTAAGAATTTTTTATTAAAAAAAATTGTTGAATTATATGTTTGGATTTGCTTAAGTTTAAAGAGTGGGTAAAGTTAGGTCTTTTTTAATATGAAATGAGTAGACATTTCAGACATGAAACCAAACTTTTGATGACATTAAAAAGTGGCCATCACTTGGATTGGAGCTCAATTGATGTTGATACCTTTTAAAGCAAAGTCTCATTCTAGGATAGGATACCCTTTTAGTTTATTTTACTTTTTCATATGACAATTCTTAAAATATGCAACAAAATTCTGCAGAATTTTAATTGAAGTTGGAAGAGATTTTTTGTACACAATTTTCAAAATTTCATCAGACCAGAAAATTGAACTCCCCGGTTATAAAGATCTTAATTAGTAAGTCTCTTATAATTAAAAACAAAAATTTGGGATTTCTAACTGCTAATTTTAATATTGTTGAGCTTCAAATTTTATTCCTGCTTTCATCATTCTTATAAAATCTTCACATTTCTTGTTCAACTCTTCTGCACTCAGCAGCCCAATTACCTCTTCTTCTTCTTCTTCTTCTTCTTCTTCTGCTGCTGCTGCTACTGCTGTGGGGATTCTCTCATTTTCTGTATCTTTTGATATCAGAGGAGAATCTTTACCTGTTTTTTCCAGAATTAAAGAATTCTGCTCTGTTTCTTGATCTTCTTTAACTTGCAGAACCACATCTTCCTCTGTTTTTTTCTTCAACAAGCTAATGTCTTGATGGGAATTACCAATTAGACCAGAATTCTTAGCAATGAAGACAAGAATCCCATTACAAAGAAGAAACATGTAATTTTTGCCAATGTAAGAACTGAAGTTTTGCATGAAATTTAATATGAAAGGAGAAATAGAAGAACCAAGTAACAGAACAGAGAAGAAAAAAACAGAGGGTAAGTGCTTCTTAGTAAGTGATTGAAGGTAATTTGAGTTGAAACTAACCAATTCCATCCTTTTCAGAGGATTTTTTGAAATAGTAATTTAGAGATTGATTAAAAGGATAAAGGGAGATGGAGATTTGAAGCTACTTATATAGAATTCAAGTTGCAAGTTTAAATATGGCAGTGTCAAAATTGCCCCTTTATCAGACAATTAGATTAGGGAGTGAATAAGTCAGTCAACTACCCTTATAATTCTTTGTTTTGGGGTGATAATGAAGTGACCTTTGTCTCTTGGTGTTGGGCTTGACCCCAAGTCTATGAGGATGACATTTCAAGCTAATTTCTAATTAGCTTAAAACACAAATTCACCCTCAACTTTCCCAATTTTCTTAAATGGAATCTCCACAATTCTTTAAGGACCGTAATGAAACTTTCATCTACTTCCTCACCATACTTTGCTCCCTTCCAATTTCTTCCTTTCCCATCTCAAATTCTGTATAATTCTTACAACAAATATTAATAAAATTTTACCAAATTATAGTTATTAGATTCTATTATTTTAAATAACTAAAATAAAATTATATTTATTAGTAACTAAAATTTTAAAAATATTAATCTAATTTGTTATTTTTTAATAAGGTCAATAAAATATTAATTTGAATCAATTAGGAATTGAAAGAAAAAATTTGATAGAATGAGCATTTGATTGATGTTTCAAGTAATCCTATATTAATGGTGATGAATGAACTATCACTAGTCCATTAATTAGGGTTGTGCAAGCAGTAAAAATTGGAATGTCATGATTAATGAAAGAAAAATATCGTTTCTTGGAATTTAAGTAGTAATTATTGACGTTTGGATAGCTTGAATTAGACAATTGGAATTTGGGAAAGCTTCAATTTGGTACATCTTTTATTAGGCATTAGGTATTAACAACCACCATTTCTGGTTTTTTTCTCACACCCGCACACAAACTTAATCTAATCATTTGATAATAAATTTTTCTTCATTTTCATTAGTTTTTATGTTGAAAAACCAATTTTTTTTTTTATTTTTTTTTAAATGCAAGAGTGTGCGGTGGTCTTACAGTTATCTAACGACGATTCTGAGGGTACTAGACAACTAACTCACTAGCGTGAGGACTTTCGACCAGCACCCTCCAATCGTCAGTTGGATGCATATGGCGGAGGAGATGCAAGCAGCGGCGAAACCCTAGCTCCAGTCTTCTTCTCGGCTGACTTCTAAAATACACGTTTATTTCTTTATTTCTTTTTTTTTTAAGGAACGGCCGAAAAAAAATTACAGTATTTTCTTTACCAATTTGTCATGTTGCTGTTTATGAAAACTTAAAAAAAAAAAATTATCTGATCTTATATATATCCTATTTTAAATCACTGAAATAATTGTAGAGTCGAATCAAATGAATTAAAATGGTTAATAATTATGAAAAGTTTGATCTGAAAATTGTTAGAGGTCCAGACAGGTAATGTTTTACTGGGTCACCAAAACGACAATGTCATAGGGTTGGCAATAGAAAGAAAGAATCAAACCCAAACCGTAAAACAAAGGGTTTGAGGGTTCAGGAGTTGCCTGCGCTGCACACTCTGCTGTGCCAGCTTTTAATTTGACCTCTTCAACTCAACAAACAAATTTTTACTTCTTCTTGACACGTGTTACTCAGTTGGATTTCAATTTCTAACCCTATCTGTTACTACTGGGTTCAAACTCAAAATCTGCTAATTCCCAAATTTCTATCCTATTATTGGATGATTAAAATTAAAATTAGGAGCCACACTCTTACCATTACACTATGTTGTCACCCAATCTAAGTTATTATTCGCAATTTGAGTCTCAATATATTACAATTTTATTTTATGATACAAAAATTAATTCCATTTTACGTAAAATCTAATTTTTTTTTAAAATCTTATTGAAATCATTATATCATAATATAAAATAATGTTTAGTTTTAGGTCTATAAATAACTTTTAGTCTAATTATATATATTTTTTCTTAAAAATGTTATATTTTAACTTTTTATTCTTCAAAGGGTTATAATCATTTGTTAATAAAGTGTTCATAGTTTGTTTATAGTATCTTTATATTTTATTTATAATTAAAAAGTGGTTATTTTGATAATTATTTTTAAAAAAAATATATATATTTTTTAAGATAAAGGTATGAAAATTTTATTAACTGCTCTCAAGCCTAATTAAATCATCAATACAATGGGACGGTGAAGACACAACTCCACCAAGTCTGAAACCAAATGGGTAACCTGAGCTAACGCTAAGTGCTACACCGTTGGCAGACCTCCTAACATGCTCAACAAAACAACATACCAAAAAAGCTTATGTATCTCTTCTATTTTATTCTTATTACATAAAGTCTCGATAAATAAAATAAATTCGGCCTTGTCTTGCTTACAAGCTTTTGTAAGCACTACACTGCACGTGGGTTGTTTTAAGTCCATGGCAATTCCAACTTAAGCAACTCATTGCATTCGGTTGGATTGCAATCCATAACCCGTCGATATCGAATTCGGATCAACAAAATCTGCATCAGTCACCATGTCAAAAACCTATTGATGCCTTCCATCAAACACCTCCTCATCAACTCGCCTACGGTTAGGATCATTCACTATAATCCCTGCATGCACATCACCCCACACCACTTGTACTATCTTTCCACCCCCATTAGGAATTGTAACCAAGTCCAAATCTCCTTCTCGCCCAGCCACATCCTTTCCCACTTTTCCTACCAACTCTTCTGAAATTGGAATCCGCAGCCACCTCAAATCAATCCCCACTACACACCTACGTAGTTTGGTACATAAAGAAGGCGAATATTTATGTGGTGCCTGCCCTACGGGGAAATCAACCAAAACAAAACTGATCTATATGTCCAAACAATCTACATACCAAAAAAAAACTTTGGCAATCTCTCATACTCAAATCGAATATGAAACCAGTCTGTACTAGACTTACGAAGTCTTAAACCTGTACGCAAATGTTTATGCACATCAATTCACACCCAAATACACATCTCAAGACACAATTGATTCGAAAAATTATTCAGACTAGTAGTAAGGAACATCCCCACCTCGTCCCCGATATTCATCTTTTTTGTCCTAAACCCTGGCTGGACATTCAAAATATTCATCCATATTGGGATATGATTCAACGGACATCCAGTGGACGTTGTCCTTCTTTAATGCGTTGAATGATAAGAAGTTGATTATCAAAAGTAAAAGGACTCATATCTAACACCCTGTGAATATCAACTTCATGAAAAAAACTGGAAGATATATCGCTCACCCTCAAACTCCTACATCACCATTGTTGGTCTCCATAAGGAAGCTAAGGTATGTTGCATAGCATCAAAATTTGTGATTCGTTCCGATAAAAACCGTCCAACTAAGCAAAAAAGAAACATATTCTCCTTCTGCAACTCCACAACATTGCACTGTAGCTCCCTCCACCACCACCACCAACACCAACCTAACATCGTCCTCCTCCTCCACTTCAAAAGATTACTTTTTTTAGAATGTATTAAAATTTATTGGGATATTTATGTAAAAACCCCTATTATTTAACCATATTTGTATGGATATTTTAAGAGAAAACGACATATTTTACATAATATTTTTGTGAGACAAATTTAGTCTACTTTTAATTTCATTATCAAAAGGCCAAAATAATGCGGTAAAAAGTGCCATTTATATTACTATTTTATTCAAATGAATATCCATCTCTCGCTCAAATCAAGTCATTGATACCTCAACATTTGACTAAAATCAACAAATTTTCCATTATCAGTCTTCATTCAGTAAATACAATTTTTTAGAATGACAATACATATGAGTTGGAAACAAGATTAAGAGAAGAAAAACAATATGATGTGTAGACTGTAGGAAGTAGGGTTGGCAGAGATGGATGAGATGTTGCTGGAATGGTGATAGTGTAATGTTGGATGGTGTGCAGTGCAAGTGTATTAATATGATATTTATACTTATTGTAAACTAGTGTTATACTACAATTGCTATTTCTCCCATATGCATGCAATTGAGTATCAATTTAGTAAGTTATGATCTAATGCTAATTTAGAGGTTTAAATTCAATTTTTAAAAGATCCTCTCTTAGTGACGAAGGATGGCATGTCAAAGCTAGGAAATTTATAGAAAGAAAAGAAAAAGGGAGAAGGGGAAGGATTTTAGCTTGTGAGCTGACTTGGAGGCCATCTCGGAGGGACTGTCGTCCAACACACGCCTACTTGCCCTAAAGAGCCAAAACTAGGTGGAGGAATCAATAACCAAATACAAAATTTTAGCTAATTAGATAATCAATTATCACACTAATTTTTTAGTAATTGGTTAACTAATTGCCCTATTTTCGATACCAAACTCTAGCAATTGCCTACTATTCAGAGCCAAATTACCAAAAATTGTTACTGATTTGATTACATATGGTAATACCTCAAGAAAACTTTT
>CANUEY010141133.1:0-13575 GCA_948099555.1 Croton setiger | reverse complement strand
TTCAGACTTGTCTAGGATGATAAAAAAATAAATATGTAATTATTTAATAAAATCTTAATTGAAAGAATAGATAATTGTTATAGTCATAAAGGTGAATGGTTGTGCTTTAAACAATAAAATTTTATCACATCACACTAATACAATAAGAGTGTTTGGTGCAGTTGGTTAAGATATATGCAACTTTGTCTAAAGGTTGCTGGTTCGATCCTCTATGTTGTCATTTTTCATATTTATATAAACCAGGGGCAGTTTTGGGTTTTTTATAAAAAATATATTTTTTGTTTAATTTTTAGAAATATGTATTATTCACTTAATTTCACTATAAAATTTGTGCTATTTCTTTAAAGCTCCCTTAAGAATTTATAAAGATATAGCCATTAAAATTTTTGGTCATGAATAGTCTCCTTTAAAATTTTTTTACCTAAAAATAGACATTTTATTTGTGAAAATCTCATAAACAAAATATGAATAATTTGTAAAGATTTTATAAATAAAATATGAACATGATATAAATTGTTCATAAAAAATTTTCAAACTGTTTATAAAATTTTATAAACAAGTTGTGAATAGAAAATAATAACAAAAACTTTTTTGAGCTTTAAAATTCGAGGGGTTGTTTTTAAATTTGAAATCTTAAAAAGAGATATTTTCGTACGTTGCCCGAATCACTTTATACCATTATAGGCCATATTTCAAAAAACCAAAAAATACATATAGAGTGAATTAAGTGTAGAACACGCGCCTCCCTCCCTTCCCATCCAACTTGTCAGGCCGCTTGCTGTGAAAATTTAATATGTCTATTTCGAATGGTTTATTTATGTTTATGATGTTTAAAATGGTTTGTACCTGTTTATTCCAGTTTAAAAATGATATTTATAAAGTTTATATTTGTATATTTTTATTTCAAACATGTTTATATATATTTATGTTTGTTTACAAAGATTATTATATTTGTTTGAATCTTGTTTATGATAATTGTTTATTTTTCTTTAAAATTTGTTTATATATGTTGTACAATTATTTATATTTATTTATGTTTGTTTGAATCTTGTATATATTTTTAAGTTTATTTGTAACTTGTTTTTATATATTTATATTTGTCTCAAAATACTCTTACAAACATCATTAACTATTGTCAAAATCCATAAAATTACAAAATTGATCACTCTACAAAAACATATAAACATAAAATAATTAAATTAAATATGACTAGAATATAAAAACTCCAAAAAAAGAAGAAAAAATAAGAGACCATAAAAGAATATTTGGAAAAAAAAAAGATAAAAAAGAAGGGAGACAACAGAATAACATTTGAAAATATAAATAAATAAAAAGGGAAATTACAAAGGATAAGAGATAGTTTAAAAAAAGAATGCAGAGAGTGGAAAATTATAATTAATGTGATTTTTTAAAATTTATTTTTAGTAAATGTCATATATTTTAAAATATTTTATAAATTTCATATGATATTGATAATATATATATATATATATATATATATATATATATATATATATATATATATATATATAGAGAGAGAGAGAGAGAGAGAGAGAGAGAGAGAGACATAAGCATTGTAAAAGATTACATTATTATCAATTTAATGACAATTTCCATTTTTTTCCTTCCAATTCTTCTTCTTTTCTTGAATTTCTTCAAAAATATCATCCAAACTAGCAAAGAAAATAGACATGTTCTTCTTCAATTTCTTTCTCTTGAGCAATAACAATGTCAGCTTGTTTGAATGAAATTCGTTTTATGATGATCTATCTACTGCTAGATTTCCCACAAATCACCAAGATGTATGGAAACTGATTCTCCCTCTTATTTCATACTCATAACTTAATGAGAGATCATAAATAATTGATTGATTAGCCATTCATAATAAGTTCGCGCTACAAAAAACTGTTAGAATAGCGGCAAAAGACAGCGACGGACCTATTTTCATTGCTAATTTGCGACAAGTTTAGCAATACATGACGACGAAATAGAAATTAGAGAGTGTTTGATGACTGGAAAAACAGTGTGTTGCAATTCAGTCGCCAAGAAATTTAGCGACGGTGTTTAGAATGGTTGCGGATTGGTCGCCAAGTTTTGCAGGAAATTTTGGCGCTCAATTATAGCGATGGCTGGCGAAAGACTAGCGACCAGTGAATCAAAAATTACGAAGCAACCGAATATAGCAACTAGTTGGTATAATTTCCACGGCAGTTCAACATTTAAAAACTAGTTTAAAACACCACTGTTTTTTGTCTATGCAATGGTGTTTGTCGATCGTTGACCTAGGCCCAATTTCATGAAAGCCTTTTGTACTCTCCTTCCGATATTTCGCTTTCACTTTTTACTTCCCTCCTAATCCCTCGACCTTTCCCTCCCAACCTTCCGCTTTCACTTACACTTCCCTCCTCTCCTAATTTCTCTGTCGATCTTTCTATCTCTCAACCCCTCTTGCCTATAGCTAAATTCTTCTTCATTCACCATTAAAATTCATTTGTTTAAACATTTAGTGCTTTGTCAGAAGAAAATTTTGTACTCTCGTCACTTTCATATCTTTGAGATTTTTTCTTATCTCTAAATAATGAAAAGTCAATTTCTTAGCTTAATTTTTCTAAATTTATTTTGAAAATATTTTTGTGTTGTAATCAATTTATCTTTTTAAAAAACTTTTCAAAAAAATTTCTCTAGGCATTTTTTTCTTAATATGCTTTAGGATCATGTGTAATTTGAAGTGGTTTGTCTATTTTTTCAACGAGCATTTTGTTATACATTTAGACAATAAACCCAAAGCAACGCGAGGGTGGCATGCTAATATAAAATAAATCAAAAAATTCTCCTACATATTGTTTGAAAATAGTTATTAATTTTAAATGGCTCAATTATTACACCCACTATTTGACAATATAAAAAAAATGTCTCAAACTTTTTTTTTTTATATTGTAAAGAAATTAAATCTAATATAAAATTTCAGAAAGCTTAAAATTTCTTTATTATTAGTTTTTTCATATATAAGTAAATATTAGAAACCATAAAACAATTCTGATGAAAAAGTATATGGCTCTAGAAGAGGTAATTAAATTATGCATACATGTTTTAGGCACATGTATATAAATAATTAGATGAAAATGGAAAGAACGTGTTTTTCATTGAGTTGTATGCTTTTCTGCCTACTTTGAATGGTTAGTTTAGGGATTGCGTCCACTATTATTGAACTTTTCTTATTATGGTCCCCTACCCATTTTGTATCATTTTCATACTCCTTTAAAGCTAACATACACACATAAAAAAGATAGATTATCTCTATAAATTAATTGTAATTCACAATTAACTCTCAACCATATCTTACGAAAAAGATGAACTTGAAAATAGTTCTAGTTCCATATCCAGCACAAGGCCATGTTACTCCAATGGCAAAGCTAGGTTATGCATTAGTTGAGTGCGGATTCGAGGCGGTCATCATAACTCCAGAGTTTATTCACCGTAAGATCGTATTATCCCTAGACTCTAATCCTAAAGTTACTTGCATTCCGATATCAGATGGATTGGAAAAGCATGACTTCTTTGGCATTCAGAAAGTTATTGAAAACTGTTTGCCAAATCAGTTGGAGTCTATTATTCGTAAAATTAAAAAAGAAGATGGCCATGTTGTGTGTATGATCGTTGATTTATTGGCATCATCAGCCATTGAAGTTGGCCTTCGGTGTACAGTTCCGGTGGCCGGATTTTGGCCTGCTATGCTCTCTACTTATCGCTTGATTGCGTCTATACCAGACATGCTCACCATGGGACTTATTTCTGATACCGGTAAGTTCAATTACATTTTTTATTTTATATTTTGTGGCGAATTAAATAATATGTATAATGGGATAATTTTTCAAAATGAAGACTACGGAAGCTAACGTTATAAAATATTTCAAATTTATATGACTGTTTAATATAGAACTCCAAAAGAACTAATTTTCAAAAACCAGAACAAATCCTAAATCCCATAACAAACCCAAAACAATAAAAAATAAGCCTTTCAAGCATACCAAATACAAAGAAGGAAGAAATGTAGATTTATTGGCAGATGAAGATCCCTTCCAAGGGAAGAAAAGAAAAATATAGATCCACACTTTAAGAGAAAAGACTGACGGATCAAATAGGGTTAATTTGTCTTCCAGGTACGCTATGGCCAAACTCCTGAACCTTCCCCTTGATGGAGACCAAAATAGGGTTAGTTTCAAATAAAATTAAGGGCAGAATATGAATTTTATTGCTACTAACACCCTAAAGTATAATTATTTTTTTTTTTTATATTAGCACCTCATTTGGTGTTATTGAAAAATAAATTTAATATTTTGGGTTCTTTTAAGTTAATAAATCCAATCATAGTTAAAAATGTTGAAAATGCTGAGTCATGCAGTGAGTAAATTTTTTTTATCTCATATTTTAGTTTTGTATTTTTAACCTAGTTTTTGTTTTAAATTAAAAAATAATTTTATATGAATTTTTTTGATAAAAAATTATTTTTCTTTATATAAATAAAAATATAAAATATGTAAAATTATACTAACTAAATTAGACGGACTAAAAATATATAGTCGAAATATTTTATTTGTATTTGACTTAATATATAATAAATTTTATTTGAGTCAACGTTGGTAATAAATGAATTTATAATGGACAAAAATATACTTCCACTCCACAAGCTTAATTTTTTTTTTTTTTAAAAAATTCATAAATTGTATTGTATATATGCCTTAAAAATAAAAGCACATATAATTATTTTGTAAGACCCCCACTAATATTTTTTCAAGTGCCGCTATTGTTATTTATATAATTTAGAAATTTAAATTTACTTATTATTTTGAATTTTGAGTGATATGTGACTCAAAACTGAAATTTGGATGAAAATGATTTAATTAAGCCACATAAAATATAAACAATAAAAATTAAAAACATCCCCAATGCAGGGATGGATTGCTCTAAATAGATTGTTAAGTTTGAAAAATAGTCCTTTAAAAATTCTTTTTCAATTTAAATTTCTATTTAATCATTAGGAGATTTTCAATTTTTGGAGAATCTCTTAGATAATATTAATTATATTAAAAAAATTGACTAAATATTAAATTGTGAACTCGGTAAAAGAAAAAAGAAAAAAAAGTTTTTGCATTGAAGAGATAATTATAAAAATAAACATTGGCAAATAAACATTCAATCACAAAATCATTTACATATTTTATTTTAACCGATACATCATTTCACATTTCACACTATCTTTAAAATATAAATATATCTGATTTCCACAATTTCATTTATTTCAAAACAGATTCCATTTTTATGTAAAAGATAATGTATGCATGTGCATACGCCAATTAATTATAACTTAATCACTAATTGTACTACAAATCAATGGGTTTGTATTCTAATAACCGAATTTGAGTCCATAGTGTAGACATCTTTTTCTTTCACAAAGTTTTTATATTGTCCGCAATTAAGTTCCATAAAACTACCTTTCAATTTGAGCTTTTCACTTCCAAAAAAAATTTAAAAAATAAAAAATTGAGCTTTTCACTAAAATTCAATTATGTAAAAATCTTCCATTGTTTTAGTCTTATAAACATTAGATTTTATAAAACAATTAGGAAAATTATATGATATAGAACAATTTATACTTTTTCATAATAGTAATAACACATTTTTTTACTTTTATCTTGTTGTTATTTTTTACTTTTATTATTATTAATTTATTTTAATTATTAACCAAAAATTAAAAATTAAATACAAATCAATATACGTCAACATCTGTCAATATAATTTATTAGTATTTTTCAATATTTATCAGTACTGAGTTATATTAAAAAATATTAACAAATACTGAGTTATAATTTTAAATTGTATTAATGAATATTGACATATATTGATTAGTACTAAGCTATATTAACAAGTACTGATTTTTAATTTTTTGGTGATAGTCGTCCGAAACCGTGCAGTTGTGTCGTCAGCCTTTTTTTCAGTTACTTAGTGAATTTGAAAAAATTTTAAATTAAATTAATAGATATTGAGTGATAGTGTATAGTTAAATTAAATTAATAGATATTGAGTGATAGTGTATAGTTAAAATAAATTAATTTTTAACAAAGGGGTAATATTGAAAGTTTTAAAAAATATGTAGCTTACCAGCCATAAAATGCTATTTCACTTTAAATGTCACAAACAATTGTTTAACTACATAGTATTACGCATGGTGTCAGGAAGTTGGCAGCACCCAGGCAGAATTCGTTTCTTGCCAAATCAACCATTACTATCAAGTGACGGTCTTCCATGGCTAATTGGCAATCCAAGTGAAAGAAAAGAAAGGTTCAATTTCTGGAAAACGACTATGGATCGATCGAGAAATCTCCGATGGCTACTTGTGAATTCCTTTGAAGATCATCAAATTAGTTGGGATTACAATTACAAGCCACTTATCTACCCTATGGTAAGCAACAAGTTGTTAAGATCATCAAAAAACCCTAGCTTTTGGGAAGAAGACATGACATGTCTACAATGGCTCGACCACCAAAACCCTAACTCAGTATTGTACATTTCATTTGGGAGTTGGGTTAGTCCAATTGGAGAATCAAAAATAACAAGTCTTGCATCAGCTTTAGAATCAATAAATCAAGCTTTTATTTGGGTATTAGGGGAAGCATGGAGAGAAGAGTTGGGTTTAGGATTTATTAAAAGAGTATCATCATATTCAAAGCAAGCAAAATTCATAAAATGGGCTCCTCAGCTCCAAATATTGCAACATAAATCCATTGGATGTTTTCTTACACATTGTGGATGGAATTCAACCTTGGAGGCTATACAATCTAAAAAACGTCTCTTGTGTTATCCCATCGCAGGCGATCAATTTTTGAATTGTGCTTATATTGTTGAGAAATGGAAAATAGGAATTCGAATCGATGGATTTGAACGCAAAGACGTGGAAGAGGGTTTGAGGAAGGTGATGAATGATAATGGGATTAACAAAAGATTAATTAAGTTGTATGAGAGAACAATGGGAGAGGAGGCTCATTCAAAAGCCATGGCTAATCTTAATACCTTCGTTCATCATCTCATCAACCCTAAATAAGCTTGTTTGTTTGAAACATGAAATAAAAAGACAATTTGCTTCTCATATAGGCACTCGTACACTTGCTAGAGTATCTTCTCGCTATAGCCAGTCCATGGATTGGAAATCTAATCCAGATTGATAGTAATGTATATTATTACTCTTTAAAAAATGATATAGTAATGTATATATATATATATATATATATATATATATATTTATTTATTTATTTATTTCATAATTTCACGTGATGATGATGCCTGTTCTCAACAAAATTCACTAATTACTATGCTTATTCTGCAAGTGTCGAACACGTGTGGTTGGCTTTTTTCCTAAGTTTTTATTACTCAACTGGTATTATTATCTTTGCCATGCATGTATAGTTGTAATGAAATAGACAACTTTTAACAATTTCAAAAATTTACCAATATATTTTTCATTTCACAATCAAAATATTAATAAAAAAAACTTATTTTTTATGAATGTGCTATCACTAATATAAGCAATTTCCCATAATTCAATTTTTATATTTTAGACTTGTATTTATACTTAATCCTTATATTTAAATTACTAGTTTTTATTTTATTTTTTATACGAATTTAGTCGTCTCGTTATAAAATTTTTATGTAATTATATTTATAATAATAAAATTTTTAACTATTTAAAAGCAAAAAACATAAATTAAAATTTACATCAATTCAATTATTATTATTATTATTATTATTATTATTATTATTATTATTATTATTATTATTATTATTATTATTATTATTATTATTATTATTATTATTATTATTATTATTATTATTATTATTATTATTATAAACTCCATAATATTCAATCACTATTAAAAATTTGTATATTTTTTATCTAAAAAAATATTTAAAACTCCCAATTCAATACTTATGTAACATGGAATAAAAAGTCAAATTTCTTTTTTTTTAATGAAAAATTCAAGTCATTTAAAAGGTTATACAATACTTCAATACACACATGTAAAGTTAAAATCTCTACATTAGAACTTTAACTTTTTTTTTATATTAATTTTAAGATTTTAAAATTGTTTCATAAAATCAATAAAATCAACATTGTATTGCTAAAATTTATTAAACTTGTCATTTCAATATTATTTTTTTTATCTCTATATTCAAATAATGTGTCACTATAATAAATATATGATATAATATATATTTTAATATATAATAACAAATGTAGTCACATATCTTTTAAAAATATTCAATATATAAGGTAGTTAACTAATAGTTGAATTATATTATTAAAAAAATATCTTGAAATAGTTGGTATTTTCTAAAATTGTTATACTAGTCTAAGCAACTCTTAATTTCAAATATTATTTTTCAATTTTTGTCAACTTTTGTCTAAAAAAAATTTATAAAAGCAGTTTTAAATTTTTTATTTTTTGAATTATAAGTTACAACCTATTATACTTAATGGAGAAATTAAACAAAGAAGAAGTGACAATAAACTATATTTGAGATAACTGGAGAACTAGATTTTTATTGATTTACTTTAGCAATATATGATAAAGATGACAACTAACAAAAGCTAGAAAATAGGGATAATAACGAATCACTAATCGCATTACTAACAGCCATTTGAAACTAGGATAACCATCTAAGAACAATTCAAACTCTAACAACCCTTGAAACTAGGATAACTATCCAAGAATAATTCAAACTCTAATAAAATTAGAATTAATTAATTAACAGTTATGGTCAGCATCCCCCCTTAATTCTGATTTGGAACGATCTTCATGCGAAGCATGTTCCTTAACTTGATGAACACATAGATCTTCAATGGCTTAGTGAGTATATCCGCAATCTGATCTTCTGACCTGCAACATTCCAATTTGATCATGTTATTCCTAACTTGGTCTCTCAAGAAGTGATATCGAATATCAATATGTTTACTTCTCCCATGAAAAATAAGATTCCTTGCCAAATTAATTACAGAAACATTGTCAACATAAATCTTAATTGGACCTTCAAGATTAATGCTAATTTGACTCATTATATTGCTGAGCCAAACTGATTGACATGCACTTGCTGTTGCTACATACTTAGCTTCACATGTGGATAATGCAACAATTGACCCCAATCACTGTTTGAGTATCCAACGATCTCAATTTCCTTGGATATAGAGTAAAATAGACCAAAATCTGCAGTACCTTTAATGTAGCGCATAATCCTTTTTACTGCTTGTAAATGAGTATGTCGAGGTGACTCCATGTATCGACTAACCAATCCCACAGCATGGCAAATGTCGGGTCTAGTACATGTGAGATATCTTAGGCTTCTAACAATCTGCTTAAAGTATGTTGGATCTACCGTTCGCTCATCATCATCCTTGGTAAGCTTAAGTCCAGTTTCAACCGGAGTCTTAACTGGATTTGAATCTTCCATCTTAAACTTCTTCAAAAATTCAACAACATATTTCTTTTGATGAAAAAAGATTCCACTGTCTCTCTGTATGACTTCAATGCCCAGAAAATAAGACATAAGACCGAGATCGGTCATCTCAAATTCCTTCGTCATAACATGTTTGAAGCCACTAATCATCTTGAGATTATTTCCTATAAAAATTACATCATCAACATAAAGACATAAAATTAGCAAATCTCCATAATCATTAGTCTGTACATATAGACCATGATTTGATGGACATTTTTTAAATCCAGCATCATGAAGGAATGAATCAATTCTTTTGTTCCAAGCTCTCGGCGCTTGCTTAAGGCCATATAAAGCCTTATTAAGTTTGTACACCTTCTCCTCTTCACCAGATTGTATAAAACCTGGTGGTTGCTTTACGTAAACCTCTTCATCAAGTGGACCGTTAAGAAATACAGACTTGACGTCCATTTGGTGAATTTTTCCATTGCTTTTGTGCAGCCAAAGCAATAATCAATCTCACAGTTTCCATTCGAGCTACAGGAGAAAAAATTTCTTCGTAATCATAGCCTTCTCTTTGCTCAAATCCCTTTGCCACCAATCTCGCTTTGTATTTGTCAATTTTATGGTTTGCTTTCATCTTGATCTTATACACCCCCTTCACATCAATTGCTTTGTGTCCTCTTGGAAGGTGAGTAAGTTGCCATGTGTTGTTTTTGTCAATTGCCATCATTTCTTCATTCATAGCCTCTTGCCATTTAGAATTTTGAATGGCATCTGCAAATCTCACAGGTTCCGAATCTGCAAGAAAAGCAAAGTGGACTAATTGTCCATCGTCATCAACCTCATTATCGAGATTAACCTCATAATCTTGAAGATGTGCAGGTTGTCGATGCTCCCTTCTTGGCCGTTCCACAATAGTTGAAATGGGGGCAGCAACTTCAGGCTGAATTGCAGGTGTTTCAAGAGTGACTCTATCTTCTAGATCTGCATCCTCATTCAAGACATAAATAATGCGTTTTGTAGAATCCATGTCACCTGTTGTATTCCATTGCCATGCCTCATCTTCAGCAAATGTAACATCACGGCTTACGATCACCTTCTTTGTCACTAGATTGTACAATTTGTACCCCTCTTGCTTATATCAAATGAAAATGGTTTTTACTACTCTATCATCTAGCTTGGATCTTGTTGCTTTAGGAACATGAGCATAGGCAATTGAACCAAATACCTTCAAGTGTTGCACATTAGGTTTGAATCCACTCCATGCCTCAATAGGCGTTTGTTAGGAACACTCCTAGTAGGTGATCTGTTCATCAAATATACAGCATATGCTACAGCTTCAGCCCAAAAATTATTAGGCATACCTTTGGCTTTAAGCATGCTCCTTGCCATATCCATGATTGTCTTGTTCTTTCTTTCGGCGACTCCGTTGTGTTGAGGAGTGTAGGGAAAAGTAATGTTATGTTGCAGCCCGAGTTTTTCACAATGACTCTTAAAATCATTGGACTTGTACTCACCTCCTCCATCACTACGCATCATCTTGATTAATTTGCCATTTTGTCTTTCAACAAATGCTTTAAATAGTTTAAAGTAGTGGAATGCTTCATCCTTGCTCCATAATAAATAAATCCAAGTTTTCTTTGAAAAATCATCAATAAATGTTAGAAAATACTTGTTACCTCCAATTGATGATATATTCATCGGGCCACAAATATTTGTATGAACAAGCTCCACGGAAATTTCGTACGCCAAGGCTCATTAACAAAGGGCATCCTGTGATTCTTTCCAAAAATACAAGCCTCACACACTTGATTAGGGTGATGAATATGTGGTAAACTATTCACTAAATTATGTACGGAAAGATTTTCCAAGCTTTGAAAATTTAAGTGTCCAAAACGTAAGTGTCATAACCATGATTCATCATTCACTATTACATTTAAGCACTTGAAATCACCCATGTTAATATCTACTGGAAACATACAATTTTTTGATAAAAAGATTTTAATAATTAATTTACCTCCTTTATCAAAAATTGAAAATTGATTTCTAGAGATGGGCATCACATAACCCTTTTCGGCCAACTATCCCATACTCAACAAATTACTTTTTATATCTGGTACATAAAAAAAAAACATTTCAGATGTACCTATTATCACCATTTTTCAATGTGATAAGAATTGGCCCTTTTCTAGTCACCGGAACGAACCTTCCATCGCCGAGTTTCACTCTTGTGCGAAATGATTCATCCAAATCTGCTAACAACTCCTTATGACCACAAATGTGATTTGTGTAGCTTGTATCCAAATAACAAGTCTGGTAGTTTGGAGTTTCATTTGATGTGGCTACCATTAATAATGCATTATCCCCTTCATCTTGATCGTGATTACAATCTTCTTGAGCATAATTGGCAGCTTGATAGTCACCTTTTGATCTGCACTTATTTGCATAATGGTCGAGCTTGTGGCAGTTATAACATTCAACATTTGATTTATTATTCATGCCTTTATGTCCTCCGCGACCACGTCCCCTTTGTTACCAAAAGGAATTTGAACTCGAATTGTGATTGGTACCGGTGTTGTTCTGCTCAGTACATCTATAGTTATGGCCACCACGACCTTTGTTGGAATAGCTACCACCACGTCCGCATCCTTTGCCTTGTGAACTGTCGTGCTTATGATGGGAGTTACCAGTTGAGGCTTGTGCTTGTAAAGCCTGTTCAACTGGTTTTTCAATATTGTTGTCATTCATTCGTTGTTCATGCGCTCGTAGGGAACTAGAAAATAACCTTACTGTCATTGTTGATAGGTCATTGGCCTCTTCAATTACAGTAACTACATGCTCAAATCTGGGAGTTAAAGACCTCAAAATCTTCTCAACTTTTGACTGCTCTGAATGTGTTTCACCGTTGGTCTTCATTTGATTTTTTAGTGCAAGAATTTTATTGATATAGTTGTCAATAGTTTCCATGGTCTCCATTTGCAACAACTCATATTGGCGCCTTAGAGTCTCAAGACGCACCCTCTTGATTTTGTCATCACCTTTATAAGAGGTAGACAAAATGGTCTAAGCCTCACTTGCGGTTGTTGCTCCTTCGATCTTCTCAAATGTCTCGTCATTCATCCCTTGGTGGATGAGATACAACGTATTCTTGTCCTTCTTCTTCTAGTCGTGATGCGCTACTCGTTGCATTAGTATCTAATGTAGACACTCCACTTTCCACAACATCCCATAACTCGTGGTAATCAAACAAAACTTTCATCTGCACACACCACCGGTTGTAATTCTTTCCATCAAGTATAGGGACTGATAATTGGGTAGTGTTGTTCATGATAACAGACCGTTTAGGCTCTGATACCAAATGAAGAAATTAAACAAAGAAGAAGTGACAGTAAACTATATTTGAGATAACTGGAGAACTTGATTTTTATTGATTTATTTCAGTAATAAAGATGACAACTAATAAAAGCTAGAAAATAGGGATAATAACAAATCACTAATCGCACTACTAACAGCCATTTGAAACTAGAATAACTATAGGATAACTATCTAAGAACAATTCAAACTCTAATACACTACCAACAACCCTTGAAATTAGGATAACTATCCAAGAATAATTCAAACTCTAATAAAATCAAAATTAATTAATTAACATTTATGGCCAACACTTAAAACAATAACTTTTTATTAATGAATATTATTAATGCCAAAATAAACATTTACTAAAGATAAAATAATATTTTTTTCATTAATGTTAGTTATATTTGCCTGAAAATATCATGACTCGAAAGTTTATGATTCATTTCTTATCAGATTTGTTTAGTATATATTATAAAAGACTTTAAAAGAAGTCTAATATTTTTTTTATTTAATTCATTGATATATATGTGTTATGTGTGACTCCCCCGATCAGAGTCATACGTCTTTTTGACGTCATCATATGCATTTTTATACATTTTATTTAAATGCATCAGAGTATGACATGATATATATGGCATTTATATGAAATATATGAATTGGGAAATGAATATAAATGAGTCATAAATGATAAACAAAAGAGGTTTTAAGTTCGTTTATCGTCGAAAGACA
>CANUEY010141059.1:0-22978 GCA_948099555.1 Croton setiger | reverse complement strand
GTAAATCCGGGCGTTAGTCGAAATGAAATTTCGGCTAACGTACCCAACCCTCTTACTCAGAATTTCTCGGTTCAGACTTGCCTTATCCAAAAATAAAAATCGGAGTCAATTTTCATAAATAAAATTTGGTTTTTCATATAACTAAAATTGGTTTCCGAATGGGTGGCGACTCAAAATTATTTTTAAGACCGACTAGTTCGGCACCGATTCTGAAAAATGTTTTATCACTTCAAATCACTTTTATCTTCTAGGTTTACAAATAAACCGGAAAGACCGGGACCGGACCGTCTACAACCACCATCATTTAAACAGTTGCATCAAATAAAAACCCTGGTGGATCCACTCGTTTACGAATACTGATAATTTACGAGTCCTAAAATTCAATCATTATGTGTTTTCAATTCAATTCTTATAATGTTCATATATTTCTTTAGCAAATAAATAATCCTTTATTTATCTCGCTAACATTTATTCACAAAATCAATGCTTATGCAATTAAATTATAAAAATACGTTATGCCTATAATGACGATATGCGTGACGTATTATTTCGGTTAAGGATATCACAATATGTTCAATTTGGTATAGGAAAAGGGAAGCATAGCAATACATAGATCCTATGTTGAGTAATGAAGTGTACAAGAAGATATATGAGCATGTTATCATGCCTTTGGAAGGAGAAAAACAGTGGGTTATAGTTGATGAGCCTGAAATAATACCACAATTTTATAAAATTAATCCAGGCAGACATAAAATAGAAAGGATCAAATATCTTAATGAAGAGAAAAAGATGTCAAAAGAAGGAGGAAAACATGGTGTCAGAATGCAATGCCAACACTACATTCAATATGATCACAACAAAAGGGGCTGCCCTAACATGGCCAAGCCTCAAGTTGAGAGACTTGTTGTAAGTATTCTACTCTTCCACTATTGGTTTGTTTAACTATATTTTCAATGCATGTTTGGTACCACCCTAGAAGAGAAATGTATATTTGGTATATTTTTGTAAAAAATGCTAAAAGAAAAAAAACTAGGACAACCAAAAATTAAGAAAGATGATGGTCCAAATAAACCAGGAAGGCCAATAAGTCACATAGTTACAATTATTGTGTGGTGTATAGAATTTCGTGGAAAGGATGTTTGGTTAATTAAATATGTGATTTTTGTTATGTAAATTGTTTGTTCAATAACAGGCTAGTGGGAAGAGGAACCACACAACCCTTATGAACCAATTATGCCCCAGTTCAGCAGTTGGTAATGCATCAACACCTTCAAATGCACCAGCTGATAGTTTTAATCAGCAAATTGAAGTTGCAATAACTCAGTCTATGCAAGCACTTGTTATACAACTATGTTCTCAATTTCCATCGTCTTTTGGCCAAGCTCCTGAGGTTACTTCACTCTGTCAACAATTCCCTACTCAAGAATATTAGCATCACAACACTTATAAGCAACTCAAATATGAAAACTTTTTGAAAGACTTGAGATTTTGATAATGAAAATGAAGAACATGTGGTTTTCACTTTGCTATTAAATAATTGTTGTGCACATAATGTTTTTTGGCTCTCATTTGTTCACATCTCTAGTGCAATTCATCTTGTAAGTGGTAGGATTTATGTAGATGAGTTGCTTAGTTAGGCATAATTAGGCTTTTGAGGATTTTACTTTATGAAATATTAGCAGTAAACACTTTTTATTGACATTATTTATATAAATGCAATTATATTTCCTTTAAGTGTGATATCTGATTTCCAATTATATCGTTATGTGTTCTTGTTATGGAGGCTACTGTCTAACAAAATTACAGTTTATTTTCATTTGATTATTTTTCCAATTTCTGTTCAGTATCATATAACAGATGATTGAAGTATATGTAAAACCAAAAATTGTTTTTAGTAGATAGTCAGTGTCTTACAAAACCAGATGTGCATAATTATATGTTTAAAGATAATATAGCCATCTTAAACAGCCTACAAACTTCATACAACACAATTCTTCATTACATAAACTATCAAAACACAAACCATTAAAATCATAAAACTAAAAGCTCTCATCTTCAGATTGCATTTATCACTTTCCCTTGACTTATAGGTTTTGAATCTGTGCTTTCAATTATTTAACTTGAATCTTCCTTCTTATTGCCTTCTCTTCACCAATATATAGTTTGAGTTCAGTTTGTTTCTTCTCCACTTCCATTGCAGCAATTTGTTCCTTTAATGCCTTATCCTTTTAGTTCATCCTACTTAATAGGTGGGCTACCCTTGGTGGCCATTGAGGATCTTTCCACATAAAATACCCACAACCTCCATTTACCTACACCCATCAACCCTATGTACAATCACTCAAAAACTAAGATGAAGAAAATAAAAAGATTTCAGTATTGTAATAACACTTACTCTCAAATTTTGACACCGACAGAATCGTCTGCCTAGGTTTTCATCACTCCACGAAGTTAAGACAACACAGCTCCCATTAACGCATCTAACTTCCTCCGAGTCATTCATAGTTTCAGTTTCCATTGAAGAATCAACTTCCTCGTTCGAAGAAACCATGAATTTTTTCTGCACAATAAATCCCTTTTTTCGATTTACTCCAACTCAATTCACAAATTTGAGGATTATTTATAAACCAGCCACATCAGTGCACACTATTCGTCCATCGTGACAGAGAACCATTATTTTATTATAACTTGGCCTAAAATTCCATTTAGGTACCTATTCTTTTGATTTTAATTCAATTTTTTGACGAGATTCAAAATCTAGAGTGAAACATTTATATTCTCGCATTGTTTAAGTATTTTATTAACAAAGTTAAATCTATGGTGAAATATACATTTAACCAAAGTTTAGAGTAAAATATTTAATTTAGCTTCACTATTGCAAATAACAAGAAGAATATGAAAAAAAAAGTGAAGAAGACAAGGATTGCTTTATTGTTTGGGAGTGTTTTTTGTGAGGGGATATATAAGAATATTGATAAAATTCGTGTTATTTCTTTTGATATTTTAATTTTGTGCTGTTTATTATTATTTATTAAAAATGAAACATGTAAATGTGGGATTTACTAAGTTTGCGCAGATATATTTGGCTGGGCTGGGTTGGGCTGGCATGCGTGATCCAGTTGGCGTAAAACTATGACAGTCCGGCCGAGTTGCCGACTCCTGTCTCTTCCAAGAATCCAAAACATTGTTTTCTCCTTCAAAAATCAAGGAATCTGACTGATGAAATCTTCTATTCAACACGACATTCACTTGCACACACCCAAAACAAATCAAATCCCTCACTTTTTGCATTTGCAGTTTTGAAACACAAAGAAGAGCAGTGGAAAGCGAATTTTCAAAATTGAAACCAATGATTTTGTTGCAATCCCATTCCAGATTTCTTCTACAAACCTTATTGAATAGGGTTCAAAAGTACTTTCTTCTCTTATCTATTTGGCTCTCTTTCGTTTTTTGATTTCGGTTCTCTCTTTTTTTACGCGGAATGCGTTTGATTTTGTTTGGTACATTACTCGATAAGACGAAAATGGAGGGGAAATAAGATAACATTGTTCTGTGCTACCTTCCCTGTTTTGTATGCATATTTATCACACTCATCCATTGGTTGCATAAACATGTGATTCTATCAATCAAATAAACAAGAATACCATAATTATTTAAATATAATCACTCCTTATATTGATTTGGACAATTGATTTGAAAATATATACAGTGACATTCTAATGATTATATTTTTTTGGATTTTCAGTCTTGAAAAGGCTGTAGAACTTGATTTCCACTGGGTCGAGTTCGACGATGTTCGTTACCATGTTCAGGTTTTTATTTTTCTTGCACACTGAGTCCTTTGATTTAAATTTATTTTTCCATACAACTATCTCTTATGCATATGAATTATCAAATTTGTGTAGGTGTCGATGAAGAACCCAAATGTTGTATTGTTATCTGTCTCACTACCCATTCCACCACCAGAGGCTGTTTTTGTCGGTGGACTTCCTTTTGGAGCTATCGAAACCATGAAGGCTGCATATGGTGTGGTTGTGCAGATTCTTGATCCTCCAAGAGATGGCTATAATCTCACTTTGAAACTCAATTTGTCAAAACTTCCTCCAGATGAAGGTCTACAATTCTTCTTCAAGGTCATTATGAGCTTTGTAGTGTATATGCCAAAAACACATAGGG
This sequence comes from Croton setiger, assembly GCA_948099555.1. NCBI lineage: Eukaryota > Viridiplantae > Streptophyta > Magnoliopsida > Malpighiales > Euphorbiaceae > Croton > Croton setiger. Next base: position 18,802 of record CANUEY010141059.1, on the reverse strand, counting down.
TGTGTCTGCTCCATTTTTCCCAAGAAGAAATCCATACCTAGCTGCTGTAATGCATTAACTAATTAGCCTTTGCTGGTGGGCCTTCTTTAGACTATTTTCTCTAGTTCATATGATTTTATCTGTAAAAATTCATTTGTGCACACTGTGCCATTAAATTTTGCATTTCAATCATAACATAAGCTAATCTCCCATTTGAGCTTGAGTGTATGCTTTGTGGTGGAGGCAGTTAAGCTTCAAAACCTAGGAAACCTGGAAAGGCATTGGATTCTCTCTTTGATTGCCGGATTTATTTTGATATGTAGTAATTACATATACATTTTTTTTACAATTCAAGTGTAATCTTGATTGTGGTCACATTCGTTTTGTATGCTTTAATGATTGGTTGATGTGTTTGCTCATGTGTATGCAGAGTTCAGGCATGCTCTTTTGCTAAAGATTGCATCTGTTAGGGAAGTTGTACTAGGTGCCCCTTTAAGAGTTGTATTAAAACATCTTGCTTCAAGAACTGTTGCTCGCGATCTAGATCGGCTTATTGCACTAGTGCATCGACCGAACGAGTCATTTTTCGTTGTTACCCAGGTACAATATCTGTAATCAATAGTTTATATTGCATTTATTTTTTTACAACTTGAAGTACATTATTACCCTTGAAACCATTGCAAGTTGAACAAAAAAAAAAAAAAACCCTCTGCAAATGTCATTAGTTCATTATTGCAGTTGTCTCTTCCCCTCTTTATATTTATCCCTTTCCCTTTGATTGATTTAACTGAATTTTTTAACTTTTATGTTATATTCAAATATTTAGTTAATATTCATCTGTCAAGTGCATAGTTTATGTGTGTGTATTTATCTAATTAAAGAAATAATTACACTTGGCAATTAACCCAAGATAACATCATCATCTATGGCAGGTAGAAAAAGTGGTTGTTGTATTCCCTATGAGATTCAAGGACTCTGTAGATACTTCTCTTGCTACTTCCTTTCTTCAGGTACAACATGCATGAGTCTCAGGGAATGAATGAGAAATACCTATACTATAACTCTTTGTTTATAAGTATGACAAGGTTCTTCTGATGCCGACATTTTTAAAGAGCCAGCATCTATTTATTATGTTTAAGATTCTTAAACTGTCAGTTCATCTGGCTTTGTTGTGAAGACTGCTTAAATTGCATTTAATATTTTGGGATTGCTATTCTATGAAGGAATTTGTCGAAGCACGGCGTACAGCCGGACTTAATAATGCTCCTCCATGTTCATGGTCTGCTACTCCCCCTTTAGAATTGAAGGAAGCTCCTGGTGAAGCATTATCAGCAAATGCTGGATATGTATCTTTTGGTAATGATACAAGAACCAAGTAAAGTTTTTCCTTCTGTCTCACCTTCACTGTAAATGATTATAATTCAAACAATGTTCCTGCAGTTATTTTTCCTCGCCATGTTGAAGGAAAAAAATTGGATCGTACTGTGTGGTGTCTATCAACATTTCATGCATACGTTAATTATCATGTTAAGGTAATGTTTTGCTGAAGTTCTTTGATTCACTCATTTTCTAGGTAAAACTTCCCATCTCCTCACTTCAATATACAAAATAGGAAAAAAGGAACTAAGCCCTGGTTATAATGTATAGGAAATATTAAATTTATGGACTTAGGCAACACTTCTCAAAATGCATTTTGAAAAGAGAGGATTTTCCTAGTGCTCAGAGACTGACAATTGCTCTTCACTTTAGTCAATATGGGATTCCTCAACACTCCTTCCAACGCTGGCTAACTCAGTTACAGGCCCCCCACATGACTGATGGGTCCAGCATTTAAATCTTGGCAATACAAATGTTTTAAATTTTGGACCTAGTTCTAACACTTTGAAGGGGGAGGGTTCTCAGTTTTTTTATCTATATTAGCTCTTCAGTTAAGTTGATGTAGGATTCCAGAAAGGGAAATAAAATGTGAATGATTCTTATTACAATGTGGCTCAATGTTGTTAAACGTAAAAGAAATGGGTTAATGTCTTGGTATTATCCAATTGTCAATTTCTAAGTTTTATATGTAATTTTATCATGTTATACATTGTTTTTAAGTGAGCGCGGTTACGGGTTTCCTTTTGTATCAGCATTGGCGATTGAGTGAAGTGTACTCACCTTCTTTTCCGTTACCATCTATCATACGGCTTTCTAACTTCACTTCTTTTTTTGGTCGTTCCGCTCTGTTGATCGATGGTAGTATAAGAGATCTGCGAGAGCTAGTTCCAGTGGTGGGCTGTCTTCCCGGTCTGCAATGCAATGATTATTTGTTGATGTGTGACTTAGTTATCTTTGAAAAAGTTGATTTGTATCAATCAGGCAATTCAATATTCTGTTCTGGGTGCTAGTTTTGATCCACACAGTTTTCTTCTTGGGAATTTCTACTCTCTGTACTGGAATCATTTTAAATATCCTATATATATAGTAGTTTGCTTCGATATCCATTCAGTAAAAGCTTGTCCAGTGACCATTTGGAAAATTGTAGTCTTTCCTTTTCTGTTTGCTGTCCAGTCCACACTGGCTTAAATTGTAAGCAGAAATTATTTAGATAGGGATGATGATGCTCAACCAATACTTTAACCGTCAAATGAATTCTAGTCATGGCAATTTATGTTGCGCCGTCTAGATTAAGGATCCTATTGAGAAACATGAGAAGATTTGGGGAGTGCCACTGTATTGTTCGAATTTTTGCTTTCTTACTAAAATGTTTTTCTAATGGATTGAGCTTATGCTTATTTGCATCAACTTCTTGAACAGCCTAGATGCTTCTGCATCATCCCATCTTTCCATTTCTTACAAATTTCTTTTGCTGCTAAAGTGGAATTTTGTAATTGCATTGGTAAATGATGGAAAGCGTTCTGTTAAATGGAGGTCATCAATGTCCTCAATTTTTGCTGGATCAAGCTCAATATTTTTGCTTTCAAGATGCTTTTGTGTTTTGAATTTAAGCCTTTTTCACATAGGAACAGATTGTGATCCTAATCTCTTCCTTTCCCTGACAGTGCTCAGAAGGTTTCATGCACACTCGCATGCGACGGCGTGTGGAATCTCTGATTCAGGTAAGAGTTTGCTTTCTGCTTTGGCTATAATCTATGCACTCTTGATAGTCTAGACATGTAGCCTTTTATATTTTTTGAGGAAAAATTGGAAAAGATACTCTTAAGGACATTTAAAATATAAACAGGAGAAATCTATTATTTCATAAGCTATAAATATCAATCCATTTTTCGAAACATTTTCAAAGTTAATTCATCTTTGCTTCCCAATACCGTACTCATACCAGGCCATGAAAGATCCAAAGATCATGCTAAGATTGTTTCATTCTATTAAATCCTGAGAACAATCCTAATAGGGGGCCTTTTCCAGAAAGTGGAGTAGCGAGGCCATTTTTGTTATTGCTATTTCTCCAAATGAAAATAGAAAAGGAAATAGAAGGAATCTCTCCTGAATTACTGTCCTTAAAGGTCTTTTCTAATGGACTTTCTTCATGTCTTCTTACCTTCTAGCATCAAACACTTCTATAGATGATCGTAAGTTGCACAACATTACTGATGAACTTGAAACCTACATGACCAAATGACCTGTTGGTTGATGACAGTGGTGGACCTGTATAGTATACTTACAAATAGCTATGGTAGTAATAGTGCCATTAAAGTGTAATACCAGAATGAATATACTCAAATTGTAGATAGTTTTAGAAACTCAACCCTAAGGTCTCCAGATGCAGGGGTACTTATCAAGCTTATCTTATTAGATATCCGATCTATCACCTTTTCTTGATTTGTAGTTGGAGTTGGGACTGAAATTACTCCTATGGAATCATTATTTGCTGATACAGGTACCCATATTCTTTATTGGCTAATGTCTTGTAATCTTTACCGAAGGTAGTTTTGCTTTTACTAGCTTAAATACTTGGTTCGAAGTGTTTCTTGATAAGGAAGCAACAAATAATTGTTCAAATTTGCACTGTGACACTCTGAACTTACTTGTGGCAGTTGGGGCCAACGATAGGACAAAAATCCAATCATGTTGAACTTCCCTAAATAAAAATCTAACTAGTTGGTTCTGTTCTAAGCTTGCCATCTTATGTGGAAGCAATTTTGGTGTAGTTTAACAGCCCTTGGAGGATGATGATTGTTAAACAATTTTTCAAATTTTATTAAATTCAAATGATATGGTTTTGTGATTTTTATTTAGCTTTTGACTGTTTTAATCTTTGTTTTTTTTTTTTTTTTTTTTCCAACAATCTGGTATGGGTTTTGGATTAGAAAAGCTAATATTGCTTATCACTTCTTGCATATAGGCTCTGGATCGTGCAAAACCTGTAGCGGAGGAGAAAAGGAAATCGCCAAATAGTAGATCTTTCAAACGGCTGGTATGTTTTATATTGATCTTATTTGCAAACTTGAACTGATAATTTAACTAATATCTATCTACTGTAAATTGTAGAGTCTAAAAGAAGCCCGGGCTAATTCAAAATCTTGAAGGTGAAATTGCTGTCATCTGTTCTGTTTTATGGAGGAAAGGTACTATTGAAGGTGGTAATGTGTAGAATTTTGTTAATAGTTTTGCCTTCAAATGCAAAATGTCAATTCTTTTGTAGGTTAATTTTTAGTTATGCGGAACCATTGATGTTATTCTGCGTTGTGCTTATGATTTGTAGAATGTACATTTTAATCAAAGTTTTGTACAATTATTTTTGGCAAATCTAATTTGAAATTATCAAGATGCCCTTTTTAATTAAATATAACATATTTTCAAATGTGCAGTATAATTTAAGACTAAACAAAAGGATGGTTAGATTTTTTTTTTTTTTTCTTTTTACTTAGTTACAAGTGGGGGTGGGGGAAGGGAGAGAGAGACATGAGGATTTGATCTTGAGTGCTTTGGCACTATGTGCAGGGTTAGTTGCTTGGGCTAACCTCATATATTTGTCTTGGAGAAGAACAATTTGGTTTTTAAAACTATGGTGGGGCTTGAAGGAAGGTTCCCGAAAGGATTATATAATGGGATGACAATTTTGCAAGTGGGAGTCGAATATGGCCAGTGATTGGGTCGAATTCAGGGCATACCTGCTCGGAGTTGGGGGAGGTTTCAGGTTTTTCTTTTTTTTTTCCCTTCAATTTTTCATTTTCATTTTGTTTAACATAAAAAATATAATCACAAAATATGAAAATATTCAAATACATTGATTTATTGTTATATACTTTTTGTACTATAAATTTAAAATTATAATATTTATAATAATATTATAATTTTATAATATTATATAAATATTTGAAAAAATATTTATATAATATTAATAGTTGGAATCGGACGATTTTGTCAGATTCTACTACAATGTCAGGGATTGGTTTGAAGTGAAATAATTTTGGGATCGGACAGGTTGGATTCAAATGGCCATCCCTGCTAATGATCTATTTTCCATCAAATAATTATAAAACAATATAAATTAGAGTGATGTCAAGCCACACTTTTTAATGATTCCAAATGGGACTACTTTGAAAAGATAATTACCTCTTCTTGGTATCATATTTTTAATGCTAAAACTACAGTTAGCCAAAAATACAAAAAACCAATGGGAAGAAAAAAGGAAAAGAAAGAAGAAAAGGGGGATTAGCACTAATGATGGTAACTGAATGAACTAAAAGAGAAAAGAAGCTTCGAACAAAAGAAAGAATTTAGAACACAAAAATTAGGAGCAGAGGGTTAGATGTGGTTTTGTTATGGATGATGATGGCATCTGAACCCTCCACTTGCAATTGGCTCCTTCATCTTCAACAATTAGCCATTAGCCAGCAGCACATGAGAGGAGCTCCAAAAATGGGTCTTTTGTTTCCATGAGGATTAATTACAATGGGCATAGCCATTCTTTTGTTACAACTACTCTGAATCACTGTCCATGCTTTCCATTCCTTTTAATCCTCCTCTTCTCTTTGGCTGCTATATAAACCAACCAAACCAAACCAAACCAATTTTAGATTAATCGGATCAATTAATAAAAAAATTACAATGTTAATTCCATCCATCAATAATTCCAGGTGTCTTTTTTATGCATTCATATTTTATTTTCAACACCTTCCACATTAATGCACTCTATTATTATTATTATTATTATTATTATTATTATTATTATTATTATTATTATTATTATTATTAAAGCAAATATTAGATTCTTTGAGTTGAGGTTGAGCAAAAGAAAGCTTATTTAATGAAAAAAAAGAAAGCTTATTTTATTTTCATTTCATAAATGATGAAACAAGGGTGTTATTATTAGGTAATAAAGGGTAGGAGTAGCACTAGCCTTGTTTGAACCATTGGTTTAGGAACCGAACTGCTACGAACTGGAATTATGATGAGCTGTAACCGTTGAAAGAAGGTTCAGTTTTGATTAAGAAAATTAAAACCATAACCATTTTGAAAATATAATAGGCGAAAATATAATAGGCAACCAGAGGTTTGACCATAAAGTTTCAAATAAATAAACTAATTTTGATAATTATTCACTTTCTAAACTAAATAAAATAAAATAAGATAAATTTAGAAATAAGATGAATTTTAAAAGGACGACAAATTTTTTAACATTTTAATAATATTTAAAAACACTTAAAACATTGTTGAACCGAACAAAAAACTGCAAATAATCGTTTAAAATTGTTCTTTGAAAAATTTGAAAAAACTATAACCGGAACCGTACATCAAAGATTCCAGAACCGCCAAAAAACCATTATTAGACGGTTCGATTAAAATTTTAACATTTTTAAAATAGTAAACCGTCAGTTTCAAAATCGTAACTGAAATTCCAACCACCGTAGCCATGCCTAAGTAGGACCCATAAATACATTTGACACCCATATATAAAGTTGGGATTCGTGTCAACCACCTCATCTCATCACATCACGCACCAAAGAAAAATGCCTATTTACTTGCCCAGACAACTGCCTGTTATTTCAAGGTTTTTTCTTTCTTTTTTTTTTCGTTTTTTTGAAGATCATTATGTCCAGAGTAGAGGGTGTTTTCTTCTTTTCACTTCGAATTCAAAATCAAAATATTCTATATTTTATGAAAAGAGCTTAATTAAAAAAACAAAATTTCTTTTTTTGAGTAAGTAAATGACTGAGTTTTAAAGTTAAAAAAAAAAAAAAAAAAACCTTGAAGAATGGTGCCAAACGCCCTATTAATAAAATAAGTAAATTATTAATGAATTAAGTAAATTAGTAGTAGTTTTTATATTTTCCATACTTGTATTATGGTCATTAGATTGGATTTAAGTAGTTAATTATCCACATTTATAAGTAAGATAAGCAAATAAAAAAGAAAAAAGTTAATACCTTCTTCACACATTTCTTCTCTCTAACTTCATACCGACTCTTGGTCAAGTCAGAAAGCCACATCCCAGGAAAACAATACTGCCAAAAAAACACAAAAACCCATTGATTATCATCTAGAGTGCATTATCAAAACATTTTACTAATCTATTCCTACCTGAAGTGTTTTATCAATGTTCTTGGCCCTTTTCTTTGGTCTTTGTGGCAATTTTGTGCCTTTCATTGCAAAAAAATCATCTTCTTTTTCTTTTCTCGACAAAGCAATATATATTCTTGGCCATTCAATTACTTCAGCTGTTACTGCATTTAACTTTTCTCCACCACCTTCTTGTTCTGATGAATCCACCCATCCATTTGGCTTCTCATCTTTTGTAGTTGTTGTTGTGGTTATCTTTCTTTCATTTTTATCTGGGGTTGGAGGAGATCGCTTTCCGGCCATAGATCTAGAAACTGCCCGGTTACTATTACCACCACCACCACCACTTGGGGAGGACCCATTTGAAGCAGCAGCAGCAGATCGCTTTTCTAAATTCCTGGTCATGGCCAAATATCAAATAAAAATGCAATCTTTGCTTTTGTTGGGTTAATAAATTAATAAAGGCAAGGTGGGTTTTTTTAGACTTTGTTAAAAAGTAGACGATGAAGCACTAAAAAAACAAGCAAATTGAATCATCAAAGGGGTAGTGCAGAGAATAAAAGAAAAGGAAAAGAAAAGAAAAAGAAAGAATTTAATACCCGCCTATAAAATACAAAAATACAAGAAAAGCATCTAATAAACTGACTGTTAAAACTATTACTTTACACTGCACAATTTTTTTTTTTAAAAAAAAAAGAACCATGTTTGTTCTTAGCAAGAACAGAAAACAGGAGCCTTAAAAATCATCGATTCTAGTACAATAAAACCAATGATAATAAGGGAAGACTGAAGAAAGAAAAGGGTAATCGATGATATCATTCATTCTCTCATATTTCCAGGGGCAGAAAGGTAAAATCAACTCAACAGAGAAGAAAAATTGTTCTTCAACTTCACCTACTGAATTGAATGAAATGAGCTGAGAAAGCTATAACTCATAGCATTCTTTTGAAATTTTACGAATTTAATGAAAAAAGAAATAAATGCTAAAATTTAATCAAAATTAAGGCTTTATAGAGTATGAAACCAATAATCTTGATGATCTAGACATGAAACAATGATTCATAAGTCAAATATTAAGAAAAATGATCAGATTTTTAAATTATACCTGTGAGAAACAAAGGAAGAGCTCTCTTTCCTAAGATTGCTACTTCTACTATTACTATTACTATAGTGTTGTGGCGGCGGTGGAGGTGGAGGAGGAGGCGGCGGCGGTGGCATGGTAGGTGTACCGGAGAGCAGCTTGTTATCTGTTCTTCTATTATTGAGTTTGCTAATGGTATCCCTCGCTTGAACCGAAGAAGATGATTCATTATCGGCGAGTGACCGAATCTCCGACCTCGAAACTCTCGACCTCTTTTTCTGTCCCCATTGCAATAAAACATCGCCACCACTACCGGTGGTGGTTCCACCGCGGCTAGGGCTAGGACTGGGACTACTACTAGCATCGTTTCTCTGTGTCTGGTGATGGTGGTTGTCGGAGTGAGAAGGGCTTAAACCGGCGCTGTTATGGATGTGATGGTTGTGGTGGTGATCTTGAGTTCTCGACGGCGATCTGAATCTGAAACCTTTTGTTTCAAAGTTAGTGGAAGCAGCTAATCCGTATGTTATCGATCTGCCATTTTCGTTGCCGGATTTTTTTCCGTTACTCAACGGAAGACAATCTGGACTAACTCTCTGATATCTGCAACCAAACAATTCAATTCAAAATCAATCCAATTTCATAATGGATTCCATATACAAATCGAAGTTCAATTTGAATCTACCATATCAATAAATTAACAAAGTAAATCATAATTATTAGTGAAGCTGAAACTGATTATAATTGAAACATGAAAGAAACGGAACTTGCATTGGTTTTTAATAGTGAATTATAAAACTGTTAACAGAGTAAAGTGAGAAGACAATGATGAAAGAAGCAAAAACAGATGGGTATAGAATTCATGGATCAAGAAAACTAAAATTGGTAAAAACAAAATTATTTAGGAGAGATTGGATTTGGATCTTGAGATTGAATTAAGAACAGTGAGTGAGCGAAATCAGAAACTGATTAATACCCACATCCTAAAAATGGTGGATCCTCAAAAGAAAGTATATTAATCTCACTCTTTTAGTGCATTGCTGAAAATCTGCAAACAAAATCTCTATCTAAACTTGACAAAAACAAAACAACCCGGATCCATCAATCCATCATTCAATCAATTGAAAACGAATGATGATCATAATCAATTCTCAAAGCTAAAATTAGATTTAGCTACATATATGTAAAGAAAGTAAACACAATACATACATAAAAACACAGATATTGAGAGGCAGTAGCAGAACAAAACACCGACCTCATCATTATAATCGGCAAAAGCAAACAATTGGGGGGATGATGATGATGAAACTGGTAGAAAAAGAAGAAGAAGAAGAAAGGAAAAGAAAGATTCTAAAAAAAATTTGTAAGCTTTTCAGTTTCAAGTGTTTTGATCAATAATACGAATGGGTTGTTCTTGCTTTGATAAATCGAAGAAAAACCATTGAAACACAAAAACAGAGGCGCAGAGACAGAAAGACAGAGGAGGCGGAGAAGAAGAACAAACAGTGAAAGAAAGAAACACGACAAACAAAGAACAAGTGCAGATATATAATATAATGAGCACCGATAGCAGGTGCGGGGAGCATCCTCCTCATTTTTCTTAAAAAAAAATATTTTGTTTTAATTTTTAGCTTTCAAATAAATTATTGAATTATACCTAATATCAATTTTAGTAGATATAAATTTATAAATTTAAGTTTGTATTTTAAATTTACAAAAACATTTAAAACAGTAGAGTTTTATGATTTTAACTTTTTTTTTTCTCTAAAAATTAATAATACAAAGTTAAATTTTATAAAATGAGAATCACTGAAATTAATATCATGTATAAATATATTAACACTTAATTTAAAATAAAATAAAATAAAAATTTATAAAAAAAGTAAGAAGTAGCACACTAAGTGTTCCCGAACCAAAAATCTTTTTCATTATAATTATATTATTATTATTATTATAGAAGAAAGAATACGGTATTGTACGGTGCATCAGAGGTTTAATGCATTCACTTTGGATATGGAAATGAATCAATCTTAGGGTTTCTAAATTCTGGATCATTTTTTTTTTCACTCATATTACACCATCTTAAAAATATATTTCATTACAATTAAATATTTTTTTTAGGAATCCCAATCTAATCTAAACAAGTTTGAATCAGTAAAAAGCTGTTTTCAAAATTTACTCCATGTTCAAAGTAGAGATCAAATTCACCTCTTATTAAGAGATAAAAATACTAAACTGTATACGCTAATCCTTTAAATTAATTTAATAAATTTTTAAAATGATTATAATTAAGAAATAAATCAAGTCAAAAGAAAAAAAAAAATTAAGTTAAAATGTCAAAAATTTCAAAGTCTTGAACTAATAAAAATAACAAAGTCTCAAAAAAAACCATAAGTCCTAAAAATAAGAAAGCAATAAAATAAACAATCTAAATCCCACAAATTATCCTAAGTTTTTCGCTTTTTGTGAGGAGTTGTGTCTACTTCTTAGTCTTTTTCTTCATCATTCTTGGAACTGGATCACTGCTCGCATTCCGTCAATCGTCACTTCTTCAAGCGCAACAGCATTAGTCTGTCCTTTGTTTCCACCCTTTTAGTTCGTACAGTAGCGCATTTCTTCTCGGCTTACTCAGGAAAAGTTTGAATGCGCAAAGGTCTCACCATGCAGAAATCCCTTACCCAAGCTTTTAGAACAGTTCGACTAATGCCAACAGTAATTGGCACATTAGCGTCAGGTCCATCTTCAATCGGCACAATTTGATCACCGCAAAACTGTTAAAGCAGTATAGCAAGTGCAATATGTAAGGCCTAAAAGATAGATCCTTCTGCGCTCGAAACTCATCTGGATAAAATATGAAATGTTGTACCAAAAGATAAACCATCTAATTCATTGGGACTCAATTTCATAAGCCAAGAAGTCCAAAAGATAAACCATCTAATTCATTGGGACTCAATTTCATAAGCCAAGAAGTCCATTCATCAGTAGAGCTCTTTGTGATAAGTACTCTTCGCATCTGATACTGTAATCGTTAGTAAGGAATAGTAACAGGAACTGCAACCACTTGCAAGTGATCTTTTTGCCACACCTACAATACATCATTTCTATTAGTAGGAGAAGCAAAGAAAAAGAGAAGAATTCAAGTTCAAGAAAGAAAACATACCTGTAGAATAATAGGCAAAATCACCCATTCATCAAAGCCTAGAGAGGCTCTATCCAAGCTTCTCAAAGAAATCAACAAGAATAATATTGCCAGTGCAATTCATCTATTCCATTTGTCGAATCATAGGGCGGAATCGTAAATCCCAAAAAGCCTGGATCTTCTAGAAATTCATCAATTAAGGATGATAGAATCATTTTCTAATCATTTACCATCATCTATTTTGGTTATGATCTAGTGAAATGAAAAAGATTTTCAAGAGATGCAAATAACCAATTTTGACCTCATGTTTTACCAAATGAGCATTGGGATCACAACCTATAATAGGGCAGAATTACTCAAGCTGGGGGCAAGACTCTTCTACCATCTCTTCATAGACTTAAGATTCCATAACTGGACACTAGCTTAAAAATTTAGTCTATTGCCACAATTTATTCAAGTCATATTTAGGACCAAACCTTATCTTATCAAAGTGAGCTTTTCAATTTTTGGTAAATCTTTAGTCCACAAATCTTTTCAAAAACTTTTTTCAAAGTCCACAAAGAGGCAAAAACTTTTTTCGGCACTAAGTGCCCAACCGTTATATCAATTATGGCACTAAATGCCTAATTTTAGTCAATTTTTGGCACAAAGTATCCACCTTTAATCAATTTTCCCATGGAATGACCGACATATAATTTCTTTCGACACTAAATGCCGACTTCAATTTTTCTTATCATGGAATGACTAACATTAAAAACTTATTTGCTTTAGATAACAACCACTTTTAGATTTAGATAACCTAAATTATTTTAAAGTTAAACAATGTTTTAAGACACACAATTCTTACAAATACTTGTTTGGTTTTTCTACTAAAAAATGCAAGAAAAATAAAGGAGCATTTTCAAAGAGAATGCATGAGAATAACCAAGAAGGAAAATTCTTGAAAGTGTAACATATATTTTCCATTCAAAGATGGTTCTTTTCCATAAGAAAAGTAAAGAAGATATCAAGACAGTGCATTTTCCAAAAAAGTGTACTAAAATAGACAATGTACAATTAGTAGGATGCATTTAAAAACCTAAACCCAAGAATGGAACCACATTGGTTTTCATAAACTAGGCAAACACAAAACTATGTTGTTCTGATGAATAATAACAGAAAAACCATTTTTATTTGAAGATTTTCTTTGGTTTTATGATCATTTAATTATCAAAAGGAGAGAAAAAACATAAACAATATCAATGACAGCCAAAGCAGCCATGGTTCTGTTTGGATTCAAGGAATTATCGGTTAAAGCAAGAAAAAAAGGGGAGATTTACCTGCCGCAATATAGCGTTAGAGAGTTGTTAGGACAACCGGAAATCAACAGAGATTGGAAGTCTGTCGGCGATGCGATTCAAGTTCAACAATGGAGACGTCGATCAATTTTAGCATGCATGTCAAATTGAGAGTGATTTACTAACCGTATTAAATGCGGATAATATGATATGAGGCGAAAAAAAGTAAAAAAACTTCACAAATCCGTATAATACGCGATTTCCGTATTTTATAAATAATACGGCGTGAAAATCGGGAGCTCAAATATACCCTGGCGTTTCTTTCCAGTCTTCTTCTTCTCTTCGTTACTTTCGCTCATTCTGCGTGCAGACCACCAAGAGAGAGCACCAGACCAGACCCTCACCTCACCGGAAGGCTCACCTCCCTCACACGGCTGACCTGACGACCTCCGGACCGACTCCGACCACTGGGCTGGAGGAGCGACGTTCGAAGGAAAACAGTACTGCTGCTTGCACTTGCGTTGCAGCTTCCGATTCCGAAAACATCAGGTAAATAAGCATTGTTTCTTTTTCATATTTTTCTTTGACTTGTCATCAATTTCAGTTTAATAACTTAAATTTCTTTGTTTCTTGTCTTGAATGTTGAATTTCAGTTCATTGGGTATGTAATTGTTATATGAAAATTGATGAGTCTGGGAATTGAGAATTCAGATGTTCTTGCTTTTTTTTTTTTTTTTTTTTTTGTCTAGGGACTGAGTTGTATTGACTGAGAACTAGATTAAGGTAGTTGAGTTCAGTTTGTTTTATGAATTTGCTGGATTGTTGTTTTAGGCAATGAAATGGAGTTATATAACCTGAGAACAAAAATGAAAACAGGTTAAAAAAAATGATTATTTTTCCAATATTTCTTAAAATGAGATTTGTTAATGAATTTGAGAACAAAAATTGAAGAATGTATTATATAACCTGAGTTTCATTCATAGTATAATAGAAAACATAGAAGTTGGTTGTCTATGCAGAACAAACAGTGTGTAGATATACACTCATTATACTATGACTTAATTAGGTCCGTATCTGCACATACACCTGAAGTTTTAAGCCGAATTTTTAAAAACAGAAATTGTATAAAACACTTATACGTTCGTATCCATTTTCTATAAATCAACAGTTTATTGTCCGTTTATTTGACCCTTTTTTCAGGTCGAAAATTGAATTAAACACGAAGTTTTTATTTCCATTTTATTCCCGTACCATTTTTAACTAACAGAGAAGCAAACGCCTCTGTTTCTGATTCTGTTCTGGTGCTCCTCAGAAATCAAAATCTGGTCTGAGCTCCAGCCTCCACCTCCATCTTAGGCTCTTAGCTAACTGTTAGTGTCAGCATCGGTAACACCCAATCCAGTCGGCGGAGCAGCATCTACAGAAGTGTTGCAGATATTCAAGTCAATTCCGTAGTCCACTTTTCCACAACTGTAGCACGCAGACAATTACAGTACAGATAATACACCTTATCTCCTTTATTTTCTAAAGCGATGGCCAGCATGCTTGGTTAACCTCTCCTTCCTTTTAACACCGCCTTTAGCTGTCAACTGAAGTAACAGAACACCCATTCTGCCATTTTGAGTTTAAAAAGCAAAGAAGGTAACTCCTAACTCCTCCGATTATTTCCTTTCCATCTCCTGTTGAATTCCTGCACTCCTAGCCTGCATAATTTAATACTCATTCTTGATTAGGATTGTAAATTGATTTGAAATTGAATTTTAATGAATTTATGTAAATGGATTATAAATTGAATTTTGATGAACATTTAAATGGTTGTAAATTGAATTTTGTTGAATTTATGTGGACTGTAAATTGAGCTGAATTCATGTAAGTTGATTCGTTGAAATTGAATTTTTGCAAATTTTGATGCAGAATTTTTAAATTGGGAACTGTATTATGTATACAATTTTAAAAGTCAAAGGATTTTTTCAACTTGGATACCAAATCAAACATGAATGTAGTAAATCTTGTTTATTTCCCACATTGTATTTAACTATCAGATTATTCCTCTCCTTTCATAAACAGCACTCTCTTTCGGAAGATAATAACAATTCAGCCTCTCATTACAGTCAAAAAGTTGATCCTCAGTCCTCACCTGGCCCATAAATTGAACTGAATTTATGGATGTTGATCCTTGATTATAATTGAATTTTTGTAAATTGATTTTCTTCTTATATGTTGAAGACTATACCTGAATGTCGAATCTGCATACTTGATTCTGAATTTTTTTCTGGTAGGATTGTAAATTGAATTTTGATGAACATGTAAATGGTTGTAAATGAATTTTGGTGAATTTATGTGAAATGACTGTAAATTGAGCTGAATTCATGTGAGTTGATTCGTGATTGTAATTGAACTTTTGCAAATTTGATGCAGAATTTTAAATTGGAAACCGTATTATGTATACAATTTTAGAAGTCAAGGGATTTTTTCAACTTGGATATCAAATTAAACATGAATGTAATAAATCTTGTTTATTTCCCACATTGTATTTAACTATCAGAGTATTCCTCTCCTTTCGTAAACAGCACTCTCTTTCAGAAGGTAATAACAATTTGCCTCTCATTACGGTCAAAAAGTCGATCCTCAGTCCTCACCTGGCCCATCCATTCGCGGGCGCTTCTTGGTGGCTGGTTATTGGTATGTTATTTCTTTCTTTTCTTTTCTGGTCATTAATTGCTTTGATATTAACTTCTGATATCTCTGTTTGCTGTTTGCTTTGCTCTTTTGATGTACAAGATTATTTTAACCAAGTATCAATAGATAAGTTAGAAATTATGTAGTCTGGATCTTACAAACTTTGCTTGGACAATATTGCAACCCTGTGTTTCAAATAATCATAAATAATAGAGAGGTTTCTTTTTTCTTTTTTCTTTTTTCTTTTTTTTTTTTTTTTTTTGATATGTTTCTCATTATTATTTGTACCTGAATGCAGCAGCCAGTTGATTCCTGTACAGAATGTCCTCCAGAATAGCACAAATTCGTCTTGTAAGTTCACATTGTGAGGTTTATGAGCCATGTGACGATTCGTTTGCACTAGTCGATGCGCTTTTAGCAGATCGAATGAAATTGTTAAACCATAGTCCAAGAATATGCATGGAAGTGGGTTGCGGTAGTGGATATGTAATTACATCTCTAGCTCTCATGCTCGGGCAACAGCTTCCCGGAGTCTATTACATTGCCACCGACCTCAATCCTCATGCAACAAGAGTGACACAAGAAACACTTGAAGCACACAATGTTCACGCAGAGTTGATAGTGACTGACATAGCTTCTGGTCTAGAAAAGCGTCTGGAAGGGATGGTAGATGTGATGGTTGTGAACCCACCTTACGTCCCGACACCTGAAAATGAAGTGGGGAGTGAAGGAATTGCTTGTGCTTGGGCTGGAGGGGAGAATGGCCGTAAAGTTATCGATAGGATATTGCCGATTGCAGACAAGCTTTTGTCAAGCAGAGGCTGGTTGTACATGGTAACTCTTGAAGCAAATAATCCTTCACAGTTATGTCGTCAAATGAGAACGAAGGGCTATGAGTCTAGAATAGTGGTTCAAAGATCGACGGAAGAAGAGAGTCTGCATATCATCAAGTTCTGGAGAGATTCTGAGAATCAAATAGATACAAAGAAATCCCTTACGACGAGTAAAACTTTTTCTGAAAGGGTGGTGGATTCTTTGGTTTCACAATTTCCTCAATTGTCGTCCTGGAGAAACAACACCTAAGCTGTGGGAAACTGAAGTTTCATATAATTTTCTGGCTGCTCTATAAGCAAAACTTTATATTCTTTCCTTGTATGCTGCTGCTCACTTGCCTCTTTCTTTCCTTCACTCTAGTTAAAAATTTTGCATTGGCTTTGAAATTAAAATCCTCTCCATTTTTTTTATTGTTTAACTGATCCGACCCATCTTGTAACAGTCAATTATTAGATAGATTTGAATTGTCTTCCACACCATCTGTTCAGCATAGTTATTGTTTGAGTTTGAGTGGCTTTTGGCTGTTGGAAATAGTTCTTTAGCGTAAATTTGGCTGTTAGAAATAGTTTTTAGTGGTTTTTTATAAAACGCTACATAAATAATTAAAAAATAGCTTTTTTAAGTGGTTTATGGCATGTGACAAAGTTGAAAACTACCCATATTTTGTAAAAAGATACAGGGGCTTTAACATAGAGTCTATTATAATATTTATATTCTAAATTATCCATAAACATAATATTGTAATTAATATTTTTTATAAAAACATCAATTTTTTTTTTAATTAAAAATCAAAAATTAGGTGACTTAAAACATAAACATTAATATTATAATTAAATTTTTGATATATTCAAAAGTTAACTATTTAGAATTATTTCCACCGCTAGTTAATAACTACATGAAATTTGGAATGAATTTACAAATTATATTACAGAACAAAGATAAACAAAGCATAAACAAATTATAGACAGTTTTATAAACAATTATACATGCAAATTCTTCTCCAATTCGTTGATCATAGCTATTCTGCAAGCATAAACAAAAAATAAACATAATATAAACTAAAGCAAAGGACTAAGCCTATTCTCATGCTGTATTCAAATGCCAAAATAAAGCACCATCTGAATCTGCTTCGAGCAAGTTACCCTGCTTCTTGCATTTTGCTGAAAATATCATTGGCTTCTTGATACTTGCCTAAAAATTCATCAAATGGAGAGTAATAAGTGATTGTGAAAAACAAAATAAAATGCACAAATCTAGCAAACGACAACCTGACAAAACGTAAAATAAACGTAAACAAAACATAAACAAATAACAAACAAAATGCATTGATTGCTATTTCTAGATAACATATAACAGTAGCACACATATGATACAAATTTAAAATACATAATCTACTAGATATATAAAATTTAGATTAGTAACCAATAATTTGAGAAATAAGTGAAACAGCATTGGCAGAATACAAGTCAAGCTGAGAAGCTCCCTAGTTCAATTGATTTTCAGAGGTTTCCGATGACACCAGCAAAGGCAAAGAACATTTTAATGGGATATAGCCACGCATGTTTTCATTTTTAATCTTGATGTCCATTATTAGATTAGAAGTGCAAGGGTTTTTCTCCTTAAAGCTTTAATTTCTTGATTTGATGACAAAATTAGGGTCCAAAGATTGTTGGTGACCGTGATCAGAAACTATGTTTACTAAAAATGATGCTAAATTTTCAGTTTTATTCAAATAAATTCAAAGTTGGATAATAATTGTGATGGAATATGTGAATAAACGAGTTGCTAAATTTAGAATGCATAGTGAAATATAAATAAGGCCACAACACACGTTATTCATAAAACAGACACGCAAAATATTTACATATTTATTTACTCCAATTTTCCTTATTTGTTTAATGAATTTCTCTGTTCTTTTTAAAAGATCTTGCAAGGACTAGGGTTGAAGAAAACCAAATAATTCGTGACTAGATGACCACCCTATTGGCTCAACTCATTATGATTGATGTTCAACATGTAGTATTAATCATCTTCATGTTTTGTATGGTTATTTGGGTATGATGTAAGCTTCTACTTCACAATGACCAAAATATGCTTTCTTCATAACCGGTGGTAAGAGAGAAAGAGCAGGGTTTCCAGACACCAGCTTAACCCAGGGCCAAGGGGCTCATATTCATATTGCTGTACAATAATATTTCTCCATAGTATACGAATCTGCTCTAGCTATAGTGTGTTGTTATAGCTTTTTTTTTTTTTTTTTTTTTTTTTTTTTTTTATTGGGGCCAAAAAACAATTTTTGAAAATTAAAATGTA
>CANUEY010140994.1:0-13532 GCA_948099555.1 Croton setiger | reverse complement strand
GGATTATTTTTGGGATTAATTTGGGGATCAAAGGGTAGATTGTAATTTATTTAGGATTAAATTGTAATTATTTTCTCCTAATCGGAGAAAGAATAATTTACATTTCCGCACTTTAATTTTCCGCTTTTTATTGCTTTTAATGTTTGAAAATGTTTTTTATAAATGACCGATAAATCGCCATTAGGAACATCGCTAGCTAATCACGCAACGGCTTTTTAATAAAATTCAAAACTTAAATTTTTGGAAAGAAAAACAAACCAAGAGGCCAGTTTTATACCGGGCGTTAGTCGAAATGTAATTTCGGCTAACGTACCCAACCCCCTTACCCGATCTCTGAAATTTTTAACCAGTGCCTTTTTAAAATAAAAACGGAGTCATTTTTTTGAAAATTAAAAATTGATTTCCCGAAAATCGGGTGGCGACTCTAAAACCGTTTTTTAAGACCGACTAGCTCGGCAATCCCAAAACTGAAAATGTTTTGTCACCTAAAAATGTTTTGGTAAAAATCCAAATCCCTAAACCGAAAACCAAACCGGAACAACAACACTATGATTCCAGGTTTTTCTTGGTGCAACTGACAGCGTCAGTTCTGTCATCCTTCCTCTGGGTCGGTTAGCCAAAGCTTAGGATCTCTCTCTCTTGCATTTCATTATTAGAATCATCTTATCATATAGATTTTGTTTGTCATATGGTTTGTAATCTATTAATAATGCTCATGATTAAACGAATATGTGTTATAGTAAATAAGGAATGGCATGTCATATGCATGGTGGACGTCATTGCATTACATGTAGAGTTATTATATGTTAATAGTGCTTGTGTGTTGTGATATAGTAAATAAAGCATATTATGTTTGAATATGCTTATAGTGCAAAGAAAGACAAGATTAACCAGAGATAAAGGTAAAAGAGAAGAGATGTCATATGCTATACATGCATGATATGAATGGCATGATTATGTATGTTAAGAATGTTTTGATAGAGATGTCATATACTATACAGGTGTGACATGAATGACATGTTCATGTATGCTTTGAATATGTAAAAGACTTTAACAAATTTAAAACGAGAATGCAACATGTTATATAGGTTTTAAAAAAAATAAAAAAAAATATAGCAGTTTTATGACATAAGAGTACAAGATTAGGTTGTTACAAAACAAGGTGCTGAAACAATAAGCTATATTCTAAATCCAATATCAAGCGCATCTATTTTTTCTAAGTAAAATATGCTAATATATGTTTAATTGATACATATATAATGTGAATAGTACATCAAATAATTGAATTGATGTAATAACACTGTAATTTAACTTTCTACAACATAGACATAGATAGTTCATGTTCAAGAACGAAATTACCGGACCTCAACGAGTACTCGACTGAACAATGTACCGATCATTACACAACAATTATTCTTATTAAAAATTATAACATGAAATTATAATTTTTTTTTAATTTATGGAAACTTTTAAGTTGTCTTAAATCATTAACAGATGAGTTTGAAAACTCGAGGGAAGAACAACCTGAAGACATTAATGAAGGTAATAAAACTCAAATCAAATGATTCTATAAACAACTTTATTATAAAACTTTTCTAATAAGGCTTATACGTGTATCTTTGAAAATTCTTTAACATTTTTTAAAATGTTCAAAATTTTTATTTATAGATGTCAACACGCTTACACATATGTTTGATTTAAATAATTCTCCAGAGTGGGAAGGTACTCAGCTCTTTTAAAAGTCATTTTTTAATTTATACCTCAACTTTAGTATTTAGTATTTTTTTATAGCACATTATTATGTGAAATCATTAACAGATAGTCTTGAAGACTTCATAGACGAACAATTTGAAGACGATAATAAAGATAAATAATTTTTAAAAATTTTTACCATCAAGTTACATTCCAATTAATTTAATATTAGATTAATGTACCAGCTTAATTTTTCACATACACTTTGTTTTTAGGAAATAATGTTGAGTTTGGTGGAATAAGTAATCTAGGTATGTACTTCACATATTTATATATGCAATCCATGTACACATGTACACCCATTATTAATAAAATAATAGTTACATTATATTAAAACTGTTCATGTTTGTCCATAAGAATACTGGGATATAGGTGACCCCACCTATGAATGTCGATATTGTGGCGCGTACTTTTGGTATGAAGAAAGCATTCAGAAGACTAAGAAAAGTACGATTCCAATTTTCACAATGTGTTGTAACAAAGCCAAAATTAGGTTACCTGAACCAAAAGCGCCACCGCAGGTTCTTAAGGACTCATTCTTTGGGACAGGAAATATATTATTACCTTTTGATATATTATCCCTGGCGGCCCAGGCCGCCCTCAGTTGACTTTTGGCTAAATTTAACCCTATAAATACCCCCCAAAACTTCATTTTTCTTCACACCTTGAGCTGTGTTGACAGCCGCTCTCTTCTCCCTTTTTGCCTACAGTGATTCTTCATCTCTAGGCAATTTTTTACTGCTTTCTGCATTGCATTGCTGTGATAACTTGCATTTGCATTCATAAAACATATAAAAAATAAGTCCAAATCAAGCTGAAGCTAAGAAGTGAACGCCAATTGCCTCAGTTACGTTTTGAAACCCTATCTCTTTGATTTAACTCTCTCCTATTTCATCTTTTATCATGCATACATAACATATTGCATTGCATAAACACACTCTTTGGCTAATACGTCGTCATGATCACTTATTTTGGTCGCCGCGCCACCTAAACCAAATCTTTCGGCCACAGCGTCGCCTAAATCACTCTTTTGGCTACAACGCCTAAATAAACACATTTTTCGGCCGCAGTGCCACATTAAAAATCATATTTTGGCCCCTAGGCCTAACAAATCACTTTTTCCCCAGCGGAAACACATAAAATCACACTTTTGACCATGGAAGTCATAAAACTCCTTTTTCGGTCACTATACCAACAAAATCACACTTTTGACCACGGAAGTCATAAAACTCATTTTTTGGTCACTAGACCAACAAAATCACACTTTTGACCACGGAAGTCATAAAACTCCTTTTTTTTTGTCACTAGACCCACAAAACCACACTTTTGACCACAGAAGTCATAAAAACTCCTTTTTCGGCCACTAGGCCTAAATTTCACACTTTTCTACCGCGGAAGTCAATAAACTCCTTTTCGACCACAAGGCCTACATTTCGACCACAGACGTCGATAAACTCCTTTTTTGGCCCCTAGGCCTAAACTCACTTTCACACACTCATGACATGCATACATCCCCTCCATCGCCTTTAAACAGGCACATTCGAACTACATTGACCTTGATCTCTCATTGAAACGAAAGTATGTAGGCATATTCGAGATATAACCTCGAATAGCAGGTCTCCCAATCCCCGATCATTTCCAAATCTTCATTACTGCATAACATACATTTAGAAGAAATGATCATTAGATATGAATGCATGACATAACCTCCGAATCCACCTCGGGTTCGAAGACTAGTGCATTTCATCTATTAGGGCGATTAATCAAGAAATAGGTTAATCGCAAAACGGAGTCACTAGGGGTTCTTTCTTAATTTTTCCCATTTAACAAAATAAATTAAGTGGTGAATCTTCACACACACACTTCACCCCGAGTGAACATCCCCGGCCAACCGACTTCTCTCGCGGATCGGCCCGGCGTCTCGGAAGGGCAGCGACCTCCGATAAGGGTTCACAAGTGGTACAAATTAATCTTTCGCCACTGTCTACCAAAACCCATATCAAATAAGTAAATACTTCTAAGAAAATATAAGATCGTACAACTTTATGTTTTCTTTCACTTCTATGGGAGGAAAAATTGACAGCACAGTTAATGAAGGAAGAGGACCTAGAACATTCAAGCTATCAGGACAAAACTTTCATCAGATTGGAAGTTTATTACCTCTAGACAGATCCACACCAAAATTTGCCCAATTGTATATTTATGATACTGAGAATGAATCGCAAAATAGAATCCGAGTGATGAGGTTTATAATCGACACTCGATATTGACATTGTCCATGCTATAAAAAGCATGCTTGATGAGCATAATGTCCTTACAAAGTCATTCAGAATAACGAGGGATAGATTTAGAGAGGATCCAAACTTAGACCTAAAACTCGTGTTATTAAGGAGAAGGGCCAGCGATGGAAGATAATACAACTTGCCTACAGTCAATGAGGTTGCTGCTCTGATACTAGGTGATTTTGACATTTCCAAGGTTGAGAGAGATATTGTTGTTGAAACTAAAAATGGTCAATTGAGGAGAATCTCTGAATTAAATGTTGCATATCTTCCTTTGCAGTATCCTTTCTTATTTCCATGTGGAGAAGATGGATATAGGGAGGACATCTTCTTTACATGAACCGGGGATTCAAGTTTAGCAAGGAAGCTTATAAGTGTGAGAGAGTATTTTGCATGCAAAATCCAAAAGAGAAGAGGCCACACACTGATAATATCGCACTCTAGAAAAGCATTTCAACAATTCTTAGTTAATGGTTATACAATGGTCAAGGCAGGAAGACTGACATACATCAAGCTGAACCAACCACTTTTAAGGGTTGAAATGTGTAAAGGGTTAATAGATGCAGTATTAAATGGAGAGACTTAGCCTGCTTCACAGGGAAAGAGGATAATTCTTTTGCCATCCTTTATAGGAGGAGCTCGATACATGATTCAAAATTATTAGGATGCTATGGCGATATGCAAGTGGGTTGGATATCCCGATCTTTCATCGCCTTCACATGTAACCCACAGTGGCCTGAGATTAAAAGATTTGTCACCGGTAAGAGATTGAAACCAGAAGATCAACCAGACATCTTAAGCAGGGTGTTCAAGATAAAACTTGACCAAATGATCAAAGATCTTCGGGACAAAGATATTTTTGGAAAATCTAAAGTAGGTACGAACATTTGTCTTTTGTATTTGTACATATTCAAAATTTATATTTTACATACATTGATTTTCAAAATGACTTAAACTTTATGTAGTGGTGTACACTATTGAGTTCTAAAAACTAGGTCTACCACACGCGCCCATATTTTGTTATTTCTTCATTAGAGTAGTAGGTATCCTACGGTTTCAAATATTGATAGGATAATATCAGCAGAGAAACTAGATCGTAATACTGAACCTCTTTACTATGAAATGGTAAAAAATCTCATGCTCCATGGTCCGTGTGGCAGAGCATGTCCTAATGCATGCAAGATGGGAGGTGTACAAAGCATTTTCCAAAGCGGTTTAACAGCACAACAACCATTGATGAAGATGGTTATCTAGTGTACATGAGAAGGGATAATGGCAGGACTACAAAAAAGAATGGCGTTGATCTCGACAATAGGTACTTAAACTTCCAAACACAAATTGATATTTACATCGCATAACAAGACCATATTAATCTTTTAGATTTTGACAGGCATGTCGTCCCACATAATAGATTTCTACTATTGAAGTATGGAGCCCACATTAATGTTGAATTGTGTAACCAACCTAGGTCCATCAAGAACTTATTTAAATATGTGAACAAGGGGCACGATCGTGTAACTGTTGCTTTTTATCGCTCGACAAATGAAGAAGAAAGAATGTTAGAAGTAGATGAAATTCAAATGTATTATGATTGTCGGTATATTTCACCCTGTGAGGCAGCATGGAGAATATTTGGCTTTCCCATTCACCATAGAGAGCCATCAGTTGAAAGATTGTCGGTCCATTTTCCTAATGAGCAGCCTGTATATTTTACTAATAAACAACCAATTCCTACGGTAACAAATTGTAAAAGTATAAAAGAGTCCATGTTCCTTGCTTAGTTTGATGCAAACAAAGAATTTCTAGAAGCAAGGGAACTTACATATGCAGAATTTCCTACAATGTTTTTCTGGAAGCAACCTAAAAGGAGGTGGGAGAAGAGGAAACAAGGATTTTCTATTGGTAGGCTTTTTTTGTACCGCCTGGATTTGGGGATTTATATTACTCACGATTATTTCTGAATGTCATTAAAGGATCGACATCATATGAGGATCTCAGAATGATTGATGGTTCATTCATCCTACTTTTAGAGATACGTGTTATGCTTTTGGCCTTTTGGATGATGATAAGGAGTACATTGATGCTATCAAAGAAGCTAGCCTGTGGGTAATGCCAATATATCTAAGAAGACTCTTTTCCATCCTACTAATATCCAATTCTATATCCAGGCCTGAATATGTTTGGGATGAAACCTGGCACTTGTTTACTGATGATATTACTTATGAGGAAAGACAGTCATCGAACAGTCTAGGTATTATATGTCTATAAATGCTCTTTGTCTTGTGTAATTATTAATTGGTTAAATACATTATTTTCTAATTATTAATCACGGGGACCGAGCTCACAGAAAAGGAGATTAAGGATCGATGCCCCATAATGATAGAGGATATCCTTAAGGGATGTGCAAGAAGTCTACAAGATTTTCTGATTATGCCACAGCCTACCTCAAGTAAAGGAGATTATGATCGTCGTAACAAGTTGATAGCAAATGAACTCTATTATAATAGGCTAGAGCTAACTGAAGAATACCAACATCTGCTGCCAAATTTAACATCAGAGCAGAGATCGGTATATGACACCGTTTTGGATGCAGTTGACAAAGACACAGGAGGATTGTTCTTTTTATATGGATATGGCGGAACAAGAAAAACCTTTATAAGGAGGACACTTTCATCCGCTCTACGATCTAGAGGAGAGATAGTACTCACGGTGGCTTCGAGTGGGATTGCTTCTTTGTTATTGCCAGGTGGTAGAACTATGCATTATCGATTCTGTATCGCTCTAACCCCGACAGAAGACTCAACGTGTAATATTAAGCAGGGAAGTCCATTGGCTGAACTTACTATAAAGACAAAGCTGATTATTTGGGATGAGGCACCAATGATCCGTAGATATTATTTTGAAGCCTTGTACTGCACCCTCAGGGACATTCTTCGATTTCAAAATCCATCCAGCAATGAACTACCCTTTGGTGGTAAAACATTTGTTCTTGGGGGTGATTTTAGGCAGATATTGCCAGTAATCCCAAAAGGTATAAGTTGTATCTTTATCTTATAATTTTATTTTAATATTTAAATCTATATTTAACATTATCTCATATGTATTGTATAGGCAGTCGTCAGGATGTTGTTCATGCGTCGCTTAATTCATCTTACCTGGGAGCCATTGTAAAGTTCTGAAGTTGACAAAAAATATGAGACTACAAACGAACCGAAGTGGATCAGAGTTAGCCCGTTTGGTAGAGTTCTCAGAGTAGATACTAGTAATTGGGGATGGTACAGTAGGAGATTCAATCGATGGAATCGATAGGATATCTATACTGTCAAATTTGCTTATTGAACAGTCAGATGACCCTGTACCTGCGATCGTCCAAAACACTTTCCCAGATTATTTCCACTACTCAATAGATCTAAGTTACCTCCAGATTAGGGCGATTCTTGCACTGACACTGCATATGGTTGAAAGCATCAATGACTACATGGTGTCTCTTAATTTTTGGAGTAGAGATGACATATCTTAGTTCTGATGCCCCGTGCATGTCTGATAGTTCATTTGGATCCTTGAAACACTTGTATACACCAGAATTCATTAATAGCATTAAATGCTCTAGAGTTCCAAACCACTCTATCACACTCAATGAGGGCGTAATTGTGATGCTACTCAGGAACATTGACCATTCCGCTGGGTTATGCAATGACACGAGGCTTTATATTGCTAAGTTGGGGACAAAGGTCATAAAAGCAAAGGTAAAGTCAGGAACTAACATGAGCGAGAAGGTTTACATTCCCAGGATGACGTTGACGCCGCCTGATATGAGGATGACGTTTAAATTTCAAAGACGTCAATTTCCAATTATGTTGTCTTTCGCAATGACGATCAACAAGAGTCAAGGATAATCACTTTCTAATATCAGGCTATTTCTTAAGAAGCAAATGTTCAACCATGGACAATTCTATGTGGCAGAATCAAAGGTTACAAGTAGGGAGGGCTCAAAGATTTTGATATCTGATGATGATGGTTATGATACAAGTGAGGCAGTTAATGTGGTGTATAAGAAAGTTTTCAGAAATCTGTCCTAATAATGTTGCTTTCAAAAACTTTTTACTCTCTCATTATATACCAATTAATTTTTTTTTCAATAAATAGTAAATTCACAGTATGTAATTACAATAGGATAATTTGTTCTTATTCAAAACAATTACAATAGATAAAATAAAATTTGTGTAACAATATGATTTTTAAAAATAAGTAAACTTTAACATTTAGTTACACGTTCCGCGCATCGCTCGGGTCAAAATTCTAATAATAAAACAATGAAACACATGCAATATAAGGAGAAATTAGAGAGAGAAAATCCTCATTCTCCATTTTTTCTTTTTTCCTTTAATTTCAAAAAGCATTAACAGAAGAAGAAATTAACTGGGTTGTTGAGAGTATGACTATCTTTAAATGGGTTATGAAAAAAAATAAAAAAAAGAAAGAAGAAGAACGAAGAAGAAAGAAGAGAAAAAATGGATTGTGAAAAAAAAAATAAAAAAAGAAATAAGAATAACAAAGAAGAGAAAAAATGGATTGTGAAAAAAAAAATAAAAAAAAAAGAAAGAAGAAGAATGGGGAAGAGAAAAAATGGATTGTGAAAAAAAAAAAAAAGAAGAAGAAAGAAGAGAAAAATTATATTGTGAAAAAAAAAATTAAAAAAGAAAGAAGAATATCAAAGAAGAAAGAAGAGAAAAATTAGAAGGAAGGGGAGGCGGCTGTAAAGTAAAATAGGAATTTTAGGTTAAAATATATAAGAAATGGTAAAAATGTCATTTTATGTTATTTGTACAATTTTCAAAATTTTATATACTTTTTATACAATTTCTAAAATCGAATGACCCCAAAACTTATGCAAAATCTTACGAATCTGTAAATAATTATGCCTTCTAAAATTTACTTTATAATTTTAAATAATGATTTTAATTTATAATTTACCACTTGGTAAATTAAATTATTTATTTATTTTTAATAGGTATAAATTTTGTCATTAATAGATAAATTGATTAATGGTATAATTAAAGTAATTATTGTATCCTAATTTAACATTTAGACAATTAAGTTATTGAAACAAGTTTGCCTTTGAATCTTATGAATTATAAAATTTTGATTAAGAGTTAAAATAATTGGCTTACGTTCAAATGTATTGATTTCGTTCATAATTATATATATATATATATATATATATATATATATATATATATATATATATATATATATATATATTATAAAAATGGTGACAAAATATTTTTTAGTTATGTGTCGAATTAGTCGGTTTTTAAAAATTTTTTTTAGAGTTGCAACTCATTAACGGGAACAGTTTTTTTTTTTTTTTTGAAAAATACTTTTAATTAACTCTGACTATGTGATAATGCATGGTTTCAAAACCTAAGATTTTAAAAAATGAAATAAGTAACGCCGTTTAGAACTTACGTCTAAACGATGCTTATATTGACCGAACTCACCTAAGAAATTTATCTTTTCAAAATTCATTTTATCTAAAAGAATCAAATTTTATTAATCTTATTTAAGTCAAGCGAACCTTAAATTATATAGAAATAAATTAATCACGACCATTATTAATTATTAAACAAAAAGCATTCATCTATAAACATCAAAAGTGAAGGACTAAAAATAAAAAAAAAAAATTATCATAAGTTTGTCTTAATGAATTTGTATTTTATCCATTTAGTCCCTTAAATTTCCCATACCCAAGCTAAGCATACACAATATTAACTTGATCCCCTTATTTCGCCAACACTAATATCAAAAGGGGACCCTTAAACAATGTGGAACCACATTTAACAATAATGCAAACCATGCTTTAGACAAACCATACATTTATTTAACAAACATCCAACACAGTCTATATGAATCATACATATTTATACTAAAAATGCAATAACTTAAAAGAACATTCACATTTTAACAATAGATCTAATTAGATCTAAATGTTTTAAAGACCGACAATTTTATTTTTGAGAAATTGCAAAGTAGGTCATTTTATTTATTAAACAAGACCCCAGATTTTATGAGAAAATAACTTAGAAGATAAACGTGCTTCTGGATTGAAGATCAGTGTTGCAGTGGCATAGTGCTTTCTAAAATGAAGAACAGTGTCATTGCGACATTGTTTTATACCGCCGTGATGCTAATCTTTTTCTAGATGGCACTCTTTTTAGCTTGTGAAGGGTATTTTTGGGTTTTAAAGTGTTCTTGGCCACTAGAGTCAGATATGTGCCACCACAGAACTATTTAGTGTCGTGGCGTGCTTATTTTGTCCCTGTGCCGCTGCATCATAGCCATGTGGCAGCTGACGTGACATTTGTGCTCTTAGAGAACAGCATCACCATGACACGTTGTTGTGCTACAGCAATAGTGTTCTTCATCGCTTCTTGCTAGTTTTTGAAAAGGCAAAGAAACACACTAAAACTCATTGAGAGCCTTTCTAATAATGTCAAAGGCTTTCCACACGGTTACCATGCCTGGTCGGCATGAGGTTAAAAATGACTTTTCTTTAACAAAAATGAGTTTACTGTTAAATGCCCAGTTCTACGGGTGGAGAGCATTTAGTATCGATTCTTAGAGAATTTCGAAGGTTTTTACACGAGTACGACTATTAGGTTTTGAAAAAATAACATTTGGCTTTTTAATAAAACATTTTGTTGTGAAGCTCAAAAGGAAACTTGCTGAATGTGAAAGTCCAGTTTAGGAGATTATAAATCGGTTCTCATCATTGGACTTTCGTTTTTAGGGGTCATAAAAGAGCGTTAACAATATTATTCATCTTTAAACTCTTTTTACTATTCTTTAGTCTATTGTTATTAGTCTTTGGACTCTTGCCCGTACACACCTATCTTGTTTGGCGTATTTATTATTGTTAATTTTTTTTATTTGTTAGTATTTCTCTATTCTATATCTAACTTAGAACATTTATATATAATGCTCACACTAATAAAGATAATTTTGTATGTTCCATATATTCTACTAAGGCGGGCCTCTATTTCTTTTTTTTATAGAGGCGAGTTCTAGTTGAGTCAAATTAGAATATATTTTAGTATCCAAGATTAAATTCTAGCTTGTATAAATACGAGTTATAATTTCATAAGAAATTTTCAAATAGCAATTTTCATGTAATTTTGCATTTCAATCATTTTAATTGTAAGGCTATTGCGACCAAATTTCAGTTTGGTTGTACGTTGGTCATGAGGAGGACTTGAATCACGACATATTCATCATGGTTTGAACTAAGGTGAGCAATTTTGATTTTAAATTTGTTTATATCAATAACTAGAACCAAATCGATGTTTCAGTTTCTTCTTAGTTTTGCTAGTGAGAAATCAAAACTAGACTCGCGTTTAAAAATTTTTTGTTACATTTTGACTACTTTAAATGTGACACCCCTGACCAAAAGCATACGTCTTTTTGACGTCATCACATGCATTTTTATGCATTTTATTTAAATGCATCAGAGTATGACATGATAAATGACATTTACATGAAATATATGATTTGAGAAATGATTATAAATGAGTTAAAAATGATAAACAAAAGAGGTTTTAAGTTCGTTTATCGTCGAAAGACATAAACGGAGCCAATTAGGGTTTTGGCTCGTGCGACCGAAAAATGTTAGAAACGCGCAATATTTTAAAATAAATGATTTGGATATGTTTTGAATATGATAATATATGATTTGAATGAGAATTTCAAGCTATGTTATGAGCTCGTTTGCCGTCGGAAGACACAAACGGAGCTAAGTAGGGTTTTCGGACCTGCGCGATCGGAAAACGCCGAAATCGCGTCAAATATGAGTCAAATGATTTTGATATGATTTTAAATATTTTCATATATGATTTAAAGAGTTTTGGGACCAAAATTATACGACGACATTGTACGGTTACGGTTCCGTAAAAATTGTCGAGGTTTCGGTTCAGTTTAGGGCACCGACTGAACCGCGATAAATTTTCGAATTCTGATTTTTACGAAATTTCATACACGTGTTATACTATTTATTTTAACACCGAAAAAAAATTTTTAGTTGTTGTTGGACTGGTTATGTGGGTGAAATTAGAGAAGAAGTGAAATTGAAAAAAGTAGATATAAGTAAATATGTTTATTTACTTAAAGAATAGGTTTAGTGTGAAAGGGGTTTTGAGATGAAAATGATTAGTGTTGACTTTGGGTACATTTGAAACTTGGAGAAGGAGTTTATGTGGGTGTGTGGGTCATTTGAAAACAAAAAGAAAGAGAGGAAAGAGTGAGAAAGGAGAAGAGAGAAGGAGAAGAAGAAAGAAAGGAGAAAAGGAAGAAAAAGGAGAAGAAACTAAGGGAAAAATTGGTAAGTCCCTCCATTCAACTCTTTTGTTATGTTTTTAAGTTTTTTATGATGTGTTTAGAAGTGTTAAATTGGTTAGAAAGGGGCTGGATTTCGTGTGAGAAGAGAAAACAAGATTTTAGGTAGAAACTCTAAGTATAGAGGCAGTTTTGAGGTGGCTACTTTGGAGGGTTATAACTTCCAAATGGTGAAGCCTACGTGAATTGTGGCTGTATGGGTTTGTAGAGGGTATGTTTGTCTAGAGATTTATCATTTTAGTTTGCCAGAAAACCACCGGAGGTGGCCGGAAACGTTGCTGGAAGTTGGGTTGAGAGATAGGCAAATTTTTGGTTCTAAGTAGGCAGTGTTGAGGAGCCAACTTTGAGGGCTTATATCTTTTGATCCAGAGGGTTTCTGGGAATTTAGCTCCGATGGTTAGCTAGAGGGTGTGTAGAGAAAGAGAAATGTGGTCTTAGTTGGCCGGAAAGCCACCGGACGAGGGCGTAAGGTCGTCGGGAAGTTGGCTGGAGAGTCAGCCTTTCTTGGCAAGGAGCCAGGCAGGCTGGCACGCAGGTCAAAACGGAACAAGGGCGTGCGTTTTGATCCTGGCGCGCGCCCAGCCGTGAGGCGTCTGCGGGTGACTGGCAAATGTCCATTTTGGTGGCTGGATTTTGATATAACTTTGTTTTAACCCCTAAACTTAATTTATTATTGCAAATTAGTCCTTCAGATTGAATTTTACATTGTTTTCAATTTAGTCCAGCAGATTTAAATTATAAAAATTGCAAATTGACCCCTGTAGTTTCTGAACTTTGCAAAATGGCCCTTATGGGAAAAAATGTATAGTTTTGGAAAATTACATTTTAGTCCCTCAATTTTTAATAATTGCACTTTTGACCCGGAAACTTTTATAAATTGTGATTTAGCCCTTCCAGCCTAATTTCAACGTCCTGAATCCGTTTTTGACATCAGAAATTCATTTTGAGATTGTTTTAAGGCTGAAAATTCAGATTTAAAGTGTTTAGCTAAAGAATTTAAATATGAAATTGAATTTAATTATTTATAAGGTTTATTTAAATTTGGAATTGGTCTTAATAATTATAATTGTGTTTAATTATGATTATTATGTGTTAAATTGAGTTTGTCGA
>CANUEY010140966.1:0-32883 GCA_948099555.1 Croton setiger | reverse complement strand
AACAACCAAAACGGCTTTTATCGCCTAAACCCGTATTCGGTTTCCGAAAACCGAACCATTTTCAAAAAGAGTCTAACCTTTTTGAAACCTGTTTGAAATGAACATTTTCTTTTGTGAAAAGAAAAGCCTAAAAAGAAAACGAACCTCGCGCGAAAAAGCCCTCACCGATCAAGGAGAGGCGGGATTTTGCAAATCCAGCTTGCTGTTCGGCGGTCTGTCAACACATACATTTAGAAGAAAGATCATTAGATATGAATGCATGACATAACATTTGAATCCACCTCGGGTTCGAAGACTAGTGCATTTCATTCATTGGGGCGATTAACTAGAAATAGGTTAATCGCAAAACGGAGTCACTAAGGGGTTCTTTCTTAATTTTTCCCCTTTAACAAAATAATTTAAGTGGCGACTCTACACACACACACTTCACCCCGAGTGCACACCCCCGGCTTACCGACTTCCCTCGAGGATCGCCAAGCGGCTCGGAGGGCTTCCAGTAAGGGTTCACAATCAACAAATTGATTTTGTGTTCTTGGCAGGTAGTCGAATGTCAAAACATCAAACTGCTGGGCTAATTTATCTAAGCGTTGCAAGTAAGGAACTAGACGCTCTTCTTTTATTTTCCATTTCCTTA
The DNA here is from genome assembly GCA_948099555.1 of Croton setiger. Classification (NCBI taxonomy): domain Eukaryota; kingdom Viridiplantae; phylum Streptophyta; class Magnoliopsida; order Malpighiales; family Euphorbiaceae; genus Croton; species Croton setiger. Next base: position 32,249 of record CANUEY010140966.1, on the reverse strand, counting down.
AGGCTTGGGAGACTATTAGGTTGGAATCACCAAAGACCTTTAGGCTCTTTATCCCCTGATCCAATGCTGCTTCTAACCCTTTGATGCAGGCCTCATATTCTGCTTCATTGTTGGTATAATTAAAGTTTAATTTGACTGCAATTGGGATGTATTCACCACAATGAGTTTTGAATACTACTCTGATCCCATTACCATGATGGTTGGAAGCTCTATCAAAGTACATTTCCCAAACGGCACTATCTACATTCAAGGGATTTTCATCAAGGAATTCTATCTCTTGCATTTGATCTGTGATAGGAAACTGTTGACGCTCGATTTTCTACCCCAAAATCTAAAAAGAAAATATTCAAATTAAATATATTTGTTTTATTTTTAATTTTAGTTTCTTTTTATTTTGCAAAATAAGAAGAGAAAGAAAAATATTAAAAGAAGAAAAGATAAAAAAATTAAAAAGAAGAAGAAAATGAAGAAAAATGAATAAAATTGAAGAAAGGTTTCAATTGAAGAAAAAGAAAAGAAATGAGGAAAAATTGAAAGAGGAAATAGGGAAGGAGGGGTATAATTGAAGTAGAAATAATAGTTTAGGGGTCAAAAGTTAAAAAAAATGAAAGTAAGGGTTGAAAAAGAAGGAAAGTTTAATTCTGAATCGAACCGAACTGGTTCGGTTCAGAATTAAACTGATTTCAATTAAAACTTATACCAAAAACGCGCTGTTTCAATTGAAACGACGTCGTTTTGAGTTTAACAAAAACAAAAAAAAAGAAAGAAAAAGAAATCAGACAAAATGAAATTGAAGAAACAGAAACACGAAGACAACTTTGAGCTTGAAGACAGAAAGCTCTCGAAGTGAAGAACAGAAGACAAAGCCAACGCAGAAGAAGGAATGGATGGGAAGACGATTGCAACGCAGACCAAGGTGGAATCGGCTACAGAAGAATATCTTTAACGCGTAACAAAGTGTTACGTGGAAGCTTGAGCGAAGAAGAAGGAAAAGTTGGACGCATACGCGTCCAGACGAGGAAAGAAGGAAGGATAAAAGATCCAAGGAGGTTCCAGAGGGAGGTCCAGAAGGGGAGAGCAATCGAAAAATTGTAAGCAATTGAGAGATTTTCTCAGTTTAGAATTTTAGGGTTTTTCTTGTTCTAGAAATTGGGGTTTTTGGATTTTCATTCCAAATTCCCTCTTTCTTGTTGTTTTAATCGATTCACATATTAAAATTAATTTGATATTGTGAACGATTTTGAGTGTAAACATCTTTTCTCCTTCTGATTGTAATTAAAGTCACTGCTGTAAGAACATTGGAAGTTTCACTCCAGACTTGAATCAAATAATTTTGAAAGCTTGAGTTAAGGTATTTCTTTCTCAGTTTATATCTTTTTCTTTAATTCTTTCTGAATGCTATGGATCTGTATATTAGGGAACCAGACTGATAAAGATGTTTTGTTGTTTTTGTTCATTTCTCTTATATTTTTGTTGTTGTTCAGCTTCTGCATTTAAGTAGTATTGTATTGATTGTGCTGTTACCTTTCGTCTAGATTGTGATTTCTAGTGGTTTTTGTTGAATTAGTTCTGCTCTTAGATTTCTTTTGCTTCTGATTTGTTGATTGTTGACAAGGATTCCTATATTTTGTCTCCATTTGAATATTCATAAGTAAGAATATCAATGTTTGCATTCTGGGTTCTGTTTTAACAAATGTTATTTCTTACTTAATCTATGGAATGACTGTTTTGATGATTGTTATCATTTCCATATAGCTTCTGGATAGTAGATTAATGGGTTATCAAAATAGGATGTAAATAATCAGCAATGTTTACTTGCATTTGTTTTATGATCCAGTCGTTCTCGTGCTAAGTTGATTTGTTTTCTAGTTATGATTCATCATTCAAATTCTGTAGAGTTATGATAATTTCAAAGTCCATATGACATTTCTTGCTGCTTTTGGATTTGAGATTCATTAGGCATACAAATCAGAATATGATAACTAAAGCTAAATCTGTTGGTTTCATAATTGCATTTTTGGTCATTTTATGATTCTATTTCTGTTCTTTAGGATCTGAATCAGTTTATAATTGATGTTTTCATTTGATTCTGCACAAAACAGTTTGTTAAGTACAGGTAAATTGCGATGTCGATGCCTTTGTTTGAAAGAAATCATTCCTGAATTGTTAAGAGTTAGGAGGTGTAGTCATTAAATATGTTGATCCAGCCTTTGTTTTGCATGTAAGATAAGCTATTCATAGCATTTAGTCCAGAAAGTTCTTGATATTTTGACATGGCCAGAATATTATGGACGGGATGCATGTTGGGTTGCATAATTTAGGTAAAGGGCAGAATGGTAATTATTGCTACATTTGGGTATTAAGTTGAAATTGATCACAGTTTGTTGCTATTCTGTTGAAATTGTTCAATTTATGTAATGATTTGTTAATTTGGCATATTTTAAGTGATTCAAAGTGACTTTTCCATTTTGGGGCAATTTTGCAATTTTACAAAAGTTTGAGGACTAGATTGTAAGTTTACATTATTTGCTTTAAAGGTGTTTAGATTTGCATGGTTAATGAATTGTGTGACTAAATTGACATGTTTTATGTTGATTTAATGATTTTCCTTGAATGGGGCCATTTTCATAATTTCGCACAATTTGGAGTACTATTTTGTAATATTTCATAATTGTTTACATTTTCATAATTTGGTTTAATTGGGTATATTTGGGTAGATTGTAATTTAATTAGGGCTTTAATTGTAATTATTTTCTCCGAATCGGAGAAAGAATAATTAGGTTTAGTTGTATTTGTTTAATTTCCGCACTTTAATTTTCCGCACTTTATTTATTTTCACAAATGACCTTAAATCGCCAATTAGGAATATCGTTAGTTTAATCACAGCAACGGCATTTTTATTCAAAACTTAAATTTTGGAAAGAAAAACAAACCAGAGGCCGGTTTTTACCTGTTTAAGTGTAACTTAAATCGTCGTACCCAACCCCCTTACCCCGAATCTCTGAAATTTGACCAATACTTTTAAAATAAAAATGGAGTCATTTTTGAAAATTAAAATTTGATTTTCCCGAAATCGGGTGGCGACTCTTTAAAACATTTTTAAGACCGACTAGTTTCGGCAACGCACAAACTAAAAATGTTTTGTCACTTGTTTTTGGAGAAATAAACTGAAAACTCCGAATCGACATCAGTAACTCAGCCAATTGGTCCGCTATGACTCTACCCTTGACTGCTTTTCTTTGGATGAACTTTAGATCAAAGGCTGTGGGCACTGACACCCACTTAGCAACTTTACTATCCAAAACCAGCCTTTCCATAAGGAATTTCAAGGGACTCGATTCTGCAATGACATAAGTATTATAAGATGAGAGGTAGTGCTGCAGCTTTGTGCATGCCCATACTAAGGCTAAACACAACTTCTAAAAATCCGGTTGTACTAAAAATATTTGCAAAATTGCCCAGAAGGGCTAAAATGTAAACGGAAATAAAGTTCAAGGGTTAAAACAGGATTTATACCAAATACAGGTGCTGGGCGCGCGTTTTGGCTCAAAACGCAGCCAGGCGTGCCGTTTTGGACAAAAACTTATCTCCCAAAACGCGTCTGTCTCCTGCATTTCGGTCGCGTCCCTATTAATCAAAATGACACACCTCCCTGTCGTTTTGATCTTCTTCATCCTTCTCCCTTCTCTTTCCAGCCGAAAACCCTAGCTCCCAAGCCAACTTCCAGGCGACCGTACGTCCACCTCCGGCGGCTTTCCAGCGAGCTACGACCACCGTTCTCTTCCTCTACGCACCCTCTAGCTAATCATCGGAGCCAAATTCCCATAAACCCTCTAGATTGAAAGATATAATTGCTCAAAGTTGGCTCCTCACTCTATTTTTCACTCAACCCAGAAATTGCCTATTTTTTTCCCAACTTGAGGCGATCATTACGACCACCTCTGGCGACCTTCCGGCGATCTAAGACTACCAATCTCTTCTCCTACATGTCCTCTATCATTCCATCGAAGCCAAACTCTCTCATGCACTATAGATTAAAAGATACAAAGCCTCAAAGTGGGTACCCTGAAACTGTTCTAAACCTAGAAATTATACCCAATTTTCATTTTTTTTCTTTCTCCCTCATAAACCAGCCTCTCTCTTCACTATTTATCACTTCTAATCACTACACACACATCCCAAAAGCACAATAAAAACATTGGATGGAAGGTTTTTACCCAATTTCCTTTTCTCTCTCTTTCTTTCTTTCTTTTCTTTTCTTTCTCTCTTTCACGTTTTCTCTCTCTTTTTCCTCTAACTCCAGCAACCTATCACCTCTTCTACCTCTTCAATATGCCAGCAAATCACTCCAGCAAAACAATGTTACAGCAGCAGCTTCCATATAACTCACTCACCAAATTTCCCTTTTTAAATTTTCCTTATCACTTAAGTTAACATATTCATTTCCTTCTCTTTCCAATTTCTCTAATTTTTAGGCACCAATTGTGTCCAACACCAGCTTAGAATTCATTTTAGGTGTCAAAATAAATAGTATAACACGTGTATGAAATTTCGTAAAAATCGGACTCCGAAAATTTGTCGCGGTTCGATCAGTGCCCTAAATCGAGTCCGAAACCTCCACGATTTTCACGAAACCGAAACCGTACAACATCGTAGTAAAATCATGGTCCGAAAACTCATTAAATCATGTATATAAACATATAAAATCATATCAAAATGATTTACTTTAAAATATTGCGCGTTTCCGACATTTTTTGGTCGGGCGAGCCAAAAACCCTAATTTGCTTCGTTTATGTTTTTCGACGATAAACGAACTTAAAACATCTCTTTTTTAACATCTCTAATTCATATAATATCATTTCCAATTCATATAATTCATGTTCATGTCATATATCATATCAATCTATAATGCATTTTAATTAAAAATGCACAAAATGCGTGTAATGACATCGAAATGACTTATGACTTAGGTCTGGGGTGTTACAGATTAAGTAGACCGGATTCAGGAGTCCTTCAGAGTTTGAAATCATTACAACTTCGTCAAAGAGACTGGGTTGCATAAATTCTTCCTTATGTTGGACAGGTGAACCTTTGGATTCTTCCTTAAGGACATCAGCAAGCAGCATCTTTTTTGCTTTAGAGCAGTAGAATGGCTCTTGGAAACCACAAAAAAGAATTGTTTTTCCTAGCTTAACAAAATGGTCATTAAGGGTTCTAAGGTAGGGACGCATTGTGATGTCCCTCTTTTGGGATCCACGAGTTCTTTGTGGTGTCCATTTCCATCAATTCTTCTTCTGCTGGCTCATATCCCAAACCGAAAGTACCATTAGCAACTGGACTTTCCCAGACGGGCACTAAGGGATATGTTTTTCCAAACTTGGCCATAGCCATCCCGGGTAAGTAGGACATTATTACCATTAATCCAACCATGTAGTTGATTTGTAGTTTCCCAAAGTCAAAGAGAGTATATCCACTTGACACTCCACCTTCTATGCATTGGATGGTGTCATACTGAAATTCAGAGAGGGTTATACTCGAGTTTTTAGGACTAACCTCAAGGAGAGGCTGATCCTTGGTGTTTATGAGCTGACTCTAATTGTCCCCTTGCACAGTAATGTTTCTATCCATGTAAGGGAATTTAACCTTTTGGTGTAAGGAATAGGGTCTAGTTTTAGCTTGATGTATCCAAGGTCTTCCAATGAGGAGATTAAAGCTTGTTCGAACATCAATGACTTCAAAAGGGATTTCCATTTTGGATGGCCCAATAGTTACCGATAGAGTGACAACCCCTAAAATTTCTCTTCAGGTGTTATTGTATGCCTTAACTATTTGATCGAAAGGTGTGAAGTTGGAAGCCTCCAAACCCAAACAACTTGCTACTCTCAAAGGGCATACATTCAAAGCTGGCCCATTATCAATGAGTATCATGGGTACAATTTTATCTCTTGTTTGTACTGCGATATATAAAGCTTTATTATGATTACCCCGGTTTTCTAGCAGGTCTTCATCCGAGAAACCAATGTTTTGTATTTTGGATGCTTGGGCTAAAGTGGTCACAAGCGTTTCAGGGCTTACTTCAATCGATGCTTAGAGTTGGCTCAAGACTTTGCAAAGAGCTTGGCGATGAGGGAAAGATGAGGCTAAGAGCTCCCATATGGATACCCTAGCTTGGGTTTTCTTTAATTGGATCAAGACTAGGTCTTCCTTTGGTTCAAGGGTCCCTCCCCTTAGCTGGTTCGGAACTTTGTCTAGGATAATAGGTTCGTATTGCCTTCCACTTCGGGTTATGGCATCAACCTCTTCGGAAAGGTTATTTAAGTCCAAGACACATATGTTGTTCATCTCTAAGAAAAGTTTGAAAGGATCAAACAATTCTTCCTGGGTGTTTATAACATTTACCCCATGGTTAGGCAAAGGGTTTGTATGGATGTTGGGTTTAGTTTTGGGTATGATTGACCCAGTATCAACCAGGTCTTGGGTACGTCTTTTCAGGGTCCAACAGGCCTCTATCTTATGCCCATTTCCTTAGTGGTACTCATAGTATTCATTGGTTCTGTAATTTACTGGCAATGGATTAGGCGATGGTCTCGCCTCTAATGGTTTTAAGTATCCAGTCTTTACTGATTCTCGGAAGAATAAAACGATTGGCATCCCGAGATCAGTGAAACCTCATCTGGGTTGATTATTTACCAAGTTCCCTACATTCAATGGGTTGGTTAGGGTAATGCTGGCCACTTCATTTATTTTACTTTGCCCAGCAGGGTTTTGTTTCTTATATCTAGAAGTAGTTGAGTCATCCTTAAGTTGACCCAGTTGGATAAGGTCATCTACCTTAGTTGTAGTAGCAATGAGTGACTGAAAGGTAGGTAAGTATTGAGTTTGCAGTTGTGACTGGCAGACCAGGAGTAGGTTTTTGATGATTATGTTGACCTATTCTTGTTCTAAAAGTCAGTTAATCATTTGGGCAATCTTTGCTCTCCACCTCATAAGGAACGAGGATAAAGGTTCATTGTTTTTCTGTTTGGTGGTTTCTAACTCTCTTCGGGTTACATCCACCTCAATATTATAGCTATATTAGGTATTGAAGGCATTGCAAATATCCTCACAAGTTTTGATCTTTGTTCTATCCAGGCTTACAAACAATCTAAGGGCAGCACCAATAAGGGATTATAGGAAAAGTTACGCAAGAAGTTCAATACTTAATCCAAAGGGGTTCAATACTTCCACATACATCTTTAGATAGGTCTTAGGCAGGAGGTTCCATCAAATTTGTCTATATTGGGCATTTTGAACTTAGTGGGTGATCGGACGTCAGGAAACAAGGACAAGGAGTCCATGTCCACTAGTTCTTTGTGAGTTCTAAGGGCAGTAATGGATCTTTCTAGAGCCTCAAGTTTTTCTTTCATCTTTTGCGACTCAGATTCAACGGCTTTAGAGGGTTGGTCCTCCAGATTAATGACAGGTGGATTCATAGGTTCCTTCCCGGAAGAGGAGGCTCCTTTTGCCCTAATTCCTAATTCAGACAGGAGGGCAGCTTTTTGGTTTGCTAGGGCTTCAATTATCCTAACTTCTATTCTGATTTCCATTTGGGCATTAATCTCATCATCTTGTTCTGTCAAAAAGGCTCTACTATCATCTAAGGAAGCTATTGGAGAGGATTCAGGACTTGTTGGTGGAGACTCTAGAGTAGGTGATGGCACTTGTAGGGTAAGTACCTATATGGATAAAAGGGAAAAGGATTAGGTGTTTAGGGTAAGGTAGGGTAGGGTATAGGCTAGACCTTAGTCCAATTATGGCATTTGTCTAATGATTCATTTATTCTCACTCCCTTCCTTTCTCTTTTTATTTATTCTTATTATTTCTTTTGTTTTCTCTCTCTTTTTTATCCCCCCTATTTATAGGTGGTATGAATGCATGAATGCACAAATCATCACGCCATAATTCATTTTAATTTCATGGGATGCATGCAATAAGTCCAAGGTATCCTAAGGGGAAGGTTCTAATTTAGATAAGAAAACTGAGTGGCTAATAGGGACCATTGTGCACCTAGAGTAAGGATATACCTCGCCACATGTGAAACAAAGAGTTTCGCATGGTTCCAGTAGTACGACTTACTCTTGGGCCACCTCCAAAAAGATTAGAAGTGGTTTCCGGTACCAAGGTGGGACACTTTCGCTGTCCATGGATGATCACCAAGGAGGCGTGCCTATCTAGCGCTATTTACTATCCCGACTCAGAAATTTGAACAGAGAGAAAATAAATTCATTTGAAATTCATTTTTTATGCTCAAAATATTCAATTGTACACATCAGATGCAAATGCAATTTTTTTTGTTTGTCCAAATCTCTTCAAGGCTCCTTTAAGAAAGGGTACTTGTTCCTGCAAACAAACTGTTAAAGAGAAAAAGGGAATGTCTTAAAGATGAGTTAGATGAATGCAATGGTAACCCCCACTTAACTTTAGTTAAGTTCATCTCCAGCAGAGTCGCCAAAATTGTCAAATAATAAGAACTAATTAAGAAAGAACCCCTACTGACTCCGTTTTGTCATTAACCTATTTCTAGGTTAATCGCCCCAATGAATGAATGACACCAATCTACGAACCCGAAGAGGATTCGGAGGTTATGTCATGCAATCATCTCCTTTTCTCCTATATGTTTGTAATGTAGGATGTAAATGAGGAGCTTTGAAGGGATGGATCTGTTATTCGGGGTTAGATCCCGAATATGCATACATACTCTTATTTTAATGAGAGATTAAGGTCAATGTAGTTCGAAATATCCTATTTAAAGGCGTAATGGGAGGGAAGGTATGCATGTATGCATACCATGAGTGTGTGAGTGTGTGAGTGTGTGTTAAAATGATTGGTAGGCCTTAGGCCAAAAAAAGGAGTTTTACGACGTCCATGGTCGAAAGTGTAATTTTTAGGCATTTTTCGGCTGAAAAATGAGTTTTACAACATCCGTGTTTTATGCCTTTTTGGCTGAAATGGGAGTTTTACAACGTCCGTGATCGAAAATGTGATTTTTAAAAAGAGTTTTACGACATCCGTGATCGAAAGTGTGATTTTTAGCCTATTTGGCCGAAAAAGGAATTTTACGACGTCCGTGGTCGAAAATGTGATTTTTAGGCCTATACGACGTGCGTGGTCGAAAGTGTGATTTTTAGGGAGCATCCGCTAGGGAGCATTGGTTTTTCTACGCCTTTTTGCCAAAACTATAATTTTGAGGTGGCACTACGGCCAAAAAATTTGATATCTTAGGCCTTGAGGCCAAAAAAAGTGATTTTAGGCATCGTAGCCAAAAAAATTGATTTATTTAGGCCTTATGGCCACAGGGTGTGATTATGCCTATAAAGATGTCACGTATGCATGATTGGAGAAGGGGTATAAGAGAATTAAATCAAAAAGATTGAGTTAGGAATCATATCTGTGGTAATCGGCGTCCGCTTCGCAGTTTCAATTTGATTTAGACTAATTTTATTAGTGTTTATTATGAATGAATGCAAGTTATCACAACAATGCAATGCAAAAAGCAGTAAAGAATTGCCTAGAGATGAGGAATCACCGAAGGTAGAGAGGGAGAAGAGAGCGGTCGTCAACAAAATTCAAGTTGTGTGGAAAAAGGTGTCGAGAGGGGGTATTTATAGGGTGATTTTCGGCCAAACTGTTGACTTAGGGTGGCTCGGGGCACCCTCCTAGGGCGGCTTGGGGCTCCCTGCTTTGGCTTTTCGCGCGTTTTTCCCACCAGAGCCTTTTCAGGTCATTCCAGGACTCCGCTAGCTTTTCCAAGGCCATTTCTGCGACCCTCGTAATATTCCGGACATTTCTAGTACCGTGAAGGCATACTTCCGGCACTGTTTTCTAATTATGTCCGACCCGGCTCAACTGTTTGCAGTCCGAGAAACTCGGTTTTCCTGATCTCAAAATTCGAGTATTCACACCTGCTCATGGAATCAAACCACTGTCTGTCGAAAAATCGTCCACATGCCAACCGTAAACCACCACTGAGGAAATAGAATCTCAACAGAATCATGTAGATAAATGCAACTCCCTAGAACAAAACTAGCGATAGAATTTGAAGTTATACAAGCCTCTAAAGAAAAAATATTGCATTGAGGTGCTACCGTTAAGAGCCACCAATAGAAGCCATAATCAACCATCCCCTCGAATCTCGTCGAGCACCACTAGAAAACAAATGATTGGAAAACCTTGACCAAGCAATCCTAAACAGAAAAATCACTTCCTACATCCTCTTCTACCATCATAACAGATGGACCAAAAGTACCATAAATGAATAAAAAGCCAACAAAAAACCCTGTACATACTGCTTTCACCTTTCTTGGAAGACACGCTCCAAGAACAAACTCATGGACTTCATCGCCATCGCAAAAACATCTCCACTACGACCAACCACCACCAACTGGACCAGGTAGAATGATGGCCTAAGTAAATGAAGATCACCATAATCCACCTAAAATAGCGATGCTGGAGACGATAAAAAGAATAAAGAGAGGCCGGTTATTAAAAAGCATGTAAACAACCATAGAGAAAGTGGAGAATGAGGAGTTTGGAAATCACTAAAACACGAGTGTACAACTAACAAAGCCAACATCCGTAGAGCATTTTAACTGCCACGGAATCGATGTCTTCTTCTTATTTTGTTTGTTTATACAATCATCTACGTAATAATATAAACGTTATACACTTTTTAATTTGTTAAAAGGTGTCTGCAATTGATTGATTATTATATATAAGACATACATGCTTTGAAAATAAAATTTACACAGACTGGAGGAAAAATCAAGGAAATTGAAAACAAGGATGATTTACTTTAGTTAAAAAAACAAATGCGGAGATGCTCGTAGGAAAATCCAAATTTAGTTTTTATTGTCACAAATAGACAAAACAATAGCCTTGTTGTTCAATATATTATATAGCTTAGCTTGGCCCGTCAAAATTGCACATTTCCAATAAAATAAAAGCAAGAGACGTAACATACTTTAATTATCTCTCTTTGATAAGATATGGAATTCCCACTTACTATAATTGACTTTCACTTTCCATTTAGAGCTGTCATTTTGGGTGCATATTGTTTTGTTCAATTATTGCTCCACTCTCATGAATTACAATTGTTGAGTAGTTATTTTTCTGGTGTATTATGTTGAAATTACAACCTTATCCTTACGATTTTTCAAAATATACTATTTTATCTCTATAATAAAAAAAACTTTTTTATTTTTTATATTTTGATTATATTAATTTGTCAGTCTTTTGAAAATATTAATTTGTCATTATGTTAAAATAATATTCTATTTTTCAATAAATCATTGATTAATTGGCTAAGTAATCTTGCTCAACCTATAGATTATAAGTATTTGTATTTTTTTTTTTTTTTTTCACTTGTTTAGTCCCAATTTGATTTCTAGTGGCTTGTATATCAAAGTGATATGAAACAATTTTTGCAATGAATTTAGGATTTATGAGGGAAAAATCTACAAATTATATATATAGATTTCGTGAGATTAAATTAATAATCAACTAGAAAATCAACAAAACAATAGATGGAGAATTAGTTTAATAATATCAAAATATATGGCTGGAGGGATATTTTTAAACCTAAAAGACAAAATAATATATTCTTACAAACTTCAGGACAATTTCATAATTTCCCTATTTTATATTAAAATAAATTTCGAATAAACTAGTCATAAAATATTTTCCTCAACCTCACCTTTACCCTTAGTGCAAGAAAATTGGGCTGTCTACTCTTTGGAAAATAAAATGAAATACTTTCAACCAAACATCACCTCATTTTTCAGCAAAACCACAAATTTGGTACACCAACAAAAAAAAAAACATATTTCATATTACGGATCATTCCAGGAATCATATAACTGATGTTTTGATGTGTTCTCTGTACAATTATAACAGAGAAGATTTACTCGTTACAAAGCTCTGTGGCCATTTCCAGACAACAAATAATATCACTATCTAGTTTGCTCTTCAAGTATTCATTAGAAAAGAAAAATGAAAAATTAGCCTCTTCCACATGCTTCAAAGCAATTGTAATGCAATGAAGAAAAAAGAAAAAAAAAATGGCTCCTCCAAACATGTACATCTAGCTCTGCATATAAATTGCCTTTCTTACTATTGTTTCCTCTCCAAGCTAAGAAACTCTACTGCCAAAAGAGCAACAACACCCGTTAATCACATCTCCAATGCTTCCTCACTTCTGATTCCAGCCTCTTTTCCTCGTAAAAGGCCCCTCAAAATTGAGAAAACAGCTAAGAAAGCAATTTCAATGTGCTCGGAGCTGCTCAGCTTCAAACTAACTTGCCCCATTTTCTGGCTATTTAAATTAGCATTAACTCCCACTCTCATTCCTCTTATTGGCCGAAACTCAGATTGAAATCCACCGCTCAAAACCGTCTCCTTCTTATAAGATAGAGCGGTCAATGACAGACTAATATTATTGTTTCTTACAGGATAGTCCCGCCCTCCTAATGTTGCTTCTAAAGTCCCACCATATGCCACCTGTCCAGGACCCCTCATTTGCCCAACATTCATCACAAACTTCAGATTCTTCCCAATAAATATAGCATCTTCAATCTTGGCACCCATATAGTACTTGCCCCCATAGGATGTCAGTGAAACAGCACAATCCGCAATGTTGTGCTTGAGATTCCTCAGCTTAGTGTTGCTGTGAAATGTATAGATAAGATCTTTACCAGCAGACTGAACATCAAAACCCACAGAATAAGTAGGTCCCCGAACCCTATGATCCATGTAAGCTGCACCACATTCAGACTGAATACTGAAAGTGTGCTTGTCCTTGCTCATTTGCCCTGTGATTGAGGCATGTACATTTTTTTTCAATTCCATAGCTGTCTCCAAGTTTATACCATCAAAGCCCACATCATGATCCCATCCTTGAGGATCAAGAACGGGTCTCACAAGCCATTGGTCACTTGTAGCTAAGCAACGATACCTGTGCACAGGACAATCTGAGTCAAAACTTGGAGGGACTGCCATATCCGGTAAGAGGACAGCCTCTGGAGATGACTGCTGGTCATCGTGATTGTCATCTTCTCCAACATTGTTATCTTCAGAAAGCTTCTCCCTCTGCTTCTGAGCAGCTTCCTCTTTTAACTGTTTCTTCAAAAAAAGTGTTTCCCGGTAGTCTAGCTCATCAAGGTAGTCTCTTTTCTGCGATTTAGACAATCTCTCAAACTGTGATTTTGTCAAGATTCGAATTGGAGGTAATTGATCATATTCATCATCTTCATCTGCATCTGAAAGTAAAATCTCATCTACTTCATGGTCTGCTTCATTTTGGCTTGATACCGAGCGATGCCGCAAAAAGGATGAAAGGAGATGTGGCAGTGAAGGAACACGGTTGCTATGAGCTGACCCCAATTTAATGGTGTTTTGGAAATCCAAGAGAGCATTAGCATCTGCAAGAATTTTGGAACATATGCATAACAACATGAATTGAGATTTCCAAGCTTGTCCATTGGGAAGAACATTTTCCCCAATGAAATTTCTTTTACAATGAGGATGATTCTCAACTAGAAGTACTGGATTTTCCAGCTTTGTATCAGATACAGCCTGATTTATAAAGTATTGCAGTATGTCTGTACATTTGGTCACATATGATTCATAATGGATGGAATGCCCGCTTGGTCCATCAGGAAGTGTTGAGGATGCATGAGTCATGACAAGGATGGTGTTAAACCAAATTGCATTACCTAATACTTCAGTCACCAGCTTCAGAAGAGGAAAATCACTATAACCCATGTTGATGAGGTCTAGTCGTTCAAGGAAGAGAACAATATCTGGTGGTGATTTTCTAATGAACCTCCTCACTGACAGCATTATCTTGCTATTTCTTCTAATATTACCAGTTGATGATGGTAAGAAACCAGGAGTGTCAATGAAAGTTACTCCGATTCCGTTGACCGTCCCTTTAATCTCTTGGATGTGATCAGTTGCTGGTTCAAATGCATTAGTCATGGTCTTAGTTTGATCAAAGATAGAATTTATGGTTGCACTCTTCCCTACACCAGTTTTTCCCAGGACAAGTATTCTTAAAGAGAAATCTAATTTGGGTGTGTCACTTGCCTCTTGTTCTGCTGCTATTTTACTGGCTCTTTTCAGATCTGCCATTCCTGCTCGTATTGATGTTGCTAGGTGTATCCTGTATAAAACCTTTCCCACCAGAAGATTGTCATGTGAGTGCCCTAAACGTTGGAGAAGGCGGAAAAGCTTAATTTGGAGATCATTAATCTTTGCCAATGGATCCCTCCTTTCATATTCATTCTCATGATTAGAACTGTTGTAGAACTGATTCACTTGCTGTGAAGGAGGGTGATGTCCATTCTCTAGAGCATCACTCGATGAGCATGACGTATCAAGGGGTAGGGATGCAACCTCTGAACGAGCCATATGAGCTGCAGATTAGAGGGGAAACAAAGGCTCTTTCTCATCAAAACGAACATATGAATTTTGTTAACGAAGAAGTTTTCAGATCTCACTCACTAAAATCAGTTCCATCGTGGCAAATTACTATTTACAAGAAGTCCCAGTCAATAGAAATCTAAATCTTGAGGACTTATTAGCAATATAATATCACCAGGAGAAAAATCTTGACTCAATTGTTTTGAAATGAACAATGATATCATGTAGCTAAATTCTTGGAACTAAACTGCATGATCATTTTTAGGAAGGTGTTTCCAAGATTCCTAAAAGAACCCATCAGCTTTTCAATCATGGTTCGAACGTGGGTATTCCCCCAAACACTGTAGCAAAAATGTCCTTGAACTAGAGGACCCCAAAAACAATTATTCAAATGCAAAACAAAAAGGAAAAAAAAAAGTAGCCAAAAAGCAACCGCTAACGATAAAAACAACACCGGGCAATCTTGATTTCAACAAGAGTACTTGTATTACTGAGTGTCCAACAGAAATAAGCGCACACTAGGTTTCTGATAAGGATATGTAATATTGCTACTTGTTATCCTTTTGGCCGAATATTTTCATCTTTCCAACTTGTAAGAGACAAATTGAAACCATTTGCTTTCATAAGTTAAATGGCTGAACAGATAAAAATAATATCACTCCGACCGTCAAAGGCCAAAACTTCATTGAAATATCTTGTATAGTTGGTAATTGACTACTGAAAGCAGAATTTGAGTATGCGATAATGATGACTATAAATGAATTCCAAATATGCAAAATACAGCAATTGCAAAAACTCTTTTAGTAACAATACTAACTCAACGAGTATACTTAACAAATAAAATAGAATCTTAAAATATAAGGGAAGAAAGGAACCTTGGTTATTAGAATCTTCATCCACAGATTCCTCTGAGAAGAAGCTGCCACCGCCGGACAAAGGTCTTGAAGAAGCCAAAGACCTAGACAACAATTGAGTAAACGCCCAATCTCTTATACTCTTCATCCTGGTATGCATAATTTAAATTTTCAAATTCTTAAATAAAATTAAAGCTCCAAATTACAAACAATAACGTAGCAGAAAGATACCCACCTGAATCAGACGAGTGAACCAGCTTCACTGCGCAGCAAATTAATCAATAACGCCTTCAAGGGCTGAAATTCAAATGCGAAAAACTAAATTAGCCGACAGGCAATTAGAAATTTAGAATGCGAAATTTCATGGTCTGAATTAGAAATCAGAATTGAATTGATTAAAAAAGGTCCCGATTTGTTGGATTTCGAATACGTAGGTAGGGGGCGTAATGAGAGAGGAGAAAAAAAGAAGAGGGAGAAGGAATAGATAAGACAGAGATAGAACAAGCACGCAATCACACATAGGCTCCTCGCGCACACTTTTTTTGGTTTTTTCTGCTTTCGTTTGGGATTTTGCGATTGCTATATGCGACCACCAAATGCATAAAAGAGAGAAAAAAATTGAGTACGAATTCAAAATAAACGAATGGGAAATTGAAATTTTGTTTTGGTATTTTAAATTAATCTACAATTTTTTTTCTCTATATTTTCTAAAATAGATTTTTTATTATCGTGCTTTGTTTCTAAATTCCATTAGATGCTTTTGTTATTCCTTTAATTTTTAATGAACTTTCTGTTAAAGTTCTAAAATAATCCTTTATTTGGGATGTTGTTAATTGTAATTTTATAATTTTAATTTAAATATATAAAAAAGAAATGAAACGAAGGGAACAAAAACGATGAAGATACTGCTCCATCGACAAGTGCCAGCCAACAAACTTCACCGTTTGACTGCCTGATCATCACCACCGGAAGTGTGCCCCTGAGTCGGAGAACATCCTGGTTACCAAATCCACCACGAACGATTAAAATAGTGATACGAACCAGCTAGCACAGTCACATGGAGCTCTAAGGGACAAGGATCCCTTAGTGCTTCCAGATGGGCGTTTGACTAGGAGCAAAGCTAGGAAGTTTAAAGCAACTATTGGGATGCACATTTAAGAGCAAATGACGAAGGAGCTGACTGATCTTGCATTAGACAAGTGCTTAATGAAGCTTGAAGGCACACATAAACTACTGTCTATACTTAGTATGTGTGTGTTGAAGATGGGTTGCTTGAAGGATTAGAGTATAAGTCTTTCACATGGTTTTTGATGAGCTAATATTCTAACTCATATTTATCTTTAATTGCTTTTACTAGTTTTGATTAAGGCTACAAACGAATCGAGCCGTTCGTGAGTGGCTCGGTGTTCACTCAATAAAAGGTCGACTCGAGCTCGAATCGATAATAAACCAGTCAAACTTAAGCCGAATATTCGGGCTCGTTTAAGAGCAGAATATTCGGGCTCGTTTAATAAACGAGCCAAACTTGAGCCGAGTAGTTAGGCTCGTGAACAGCTCGTTTAAAGAGGCTCGCGAGTAGCTCGTTTGTTAGACTCGTGAGTTGCTCATTAAATAAGCTCGCGAGCCTATCAAAACGACGTCATTTTGATACCAAACTAAAAATATGCTTCAGTCAAACTACCCGTCTCCCCACTTCAATTTTTGTTATTTAATTTCTCTTTTACTGAAACTGCTATTTTCATTTTCTCACTGAAATGACATTAAAAATGAATTTTCTTGATTTTTGACCAAATCTTAACAAGCGCACGAGCTCGTAGGAAACGAGCTCCAGCTTATTTGTGAGCTAAAACTCGAGCTCGAAATGAGCTCAAATTCAAGCTTATTTGTGAGCTCAAACTCAAGCTCGATCTCGAATAGCAACATAAAACAGTCAAGCTCGCGAGCCTAAAACGAGACAAGCTCGCAAGTCTCAAAACAAGCCAAGCTTGAGAGCCGAGCTCGAGCTCGAACTCGTGGAATTTAACACGAGCCGAGCTCGAGCAGCACAATATTCAGCTCGACTTGGCTCGTTTGCAGTCATAGTTTTGATAGCATAATAGGATTAATGACATTAAATTTATCTTTATATTAGCCATAGGTAGCTGATCATGTTAGGCTAGTCTTTTCATTAAATTATGCATTGTTTAAGCTTAATTAATTCATGTTTAGTATGGGTCTCAAGAGAGTTACGAGATTCTAGTTTTTCTACTAAGGATCTAGGTTTGGCTCTTTAGCTATAAATAGAGATTTTATTTACTTGTAAAACACTTTTTTTTTTATCAATTTTAATCTATTTTTTGCTATATGCAATTTTCAGTCACCGTAGAGATAAGTGAGGATTTGTTTGCACTAAGAATTCAGATTTACTTATCAACTACGTTGTAGCATTCTTCTGATTCTTACCTCTTCAAAATCCTTCCATCATTAGTGTTTGTGTTTTATTAAGTATAGGGTGCTTTAGAAGGTTTATTTTGTTCTTCGATTTTTTAATCAACTTGTGTGACGATGATTGAGACTGCTTGCCATAGAATTTCATGTCAAATAGTCTGGCCAATAATGATGTCTGACAGAGGTGAAGAAGATTAGGTTCGAAGGATTTGGCATCGGTTGGAAGTTCTAATGGATTGGAGTGACCACGATATCACCAAAACCTCTATTTCTTTGATTCTTAGTGTTTCGGCCACCATATATCCCGATTTGGTATAAAAAGACTCGTCAAAGAGAAACTTAATGATTGGCGTACTAGTTCCGCAGTTTGGAGGGCGAGGATAGCAGAAATGGTGGTAGAAAGCATTGGCTAGCTACTTGGCCTACGTTCATCAATTTCCTTTCTTTTATTAATTTTTTCAAATTAAAATTGTAAAATTTGAAGTTAGTTTACAAAATTTTCAATAAGCGCACAACAAATGAAAACCTCGCATTTCCTAAACTTCAACGGAAAATTGGTTAAAAGTTAACAAAACTACAAAAAGTCGACCGAAATACAATTCGGGCACAAAATATTCTCCTTTGAAAAAAAAAAAAAATAGGGGCAAATGCAGATTTAGTAAAAAAAGGATAAAATTATAATTTCACTTAAAAATTATAGGTTGGAGAAATTTTTGATCAAGTAATCTCTAGACTATAGTGATTCTTCGATTTGACTGCGTATCTCAATAAGTAATAACATGGTTCAGTACATAATTTTCATGCATATTATGCAATTTCATTACAAACTTTAGATATTATAGATTTGCAATAAAATTGTTCCTTCTAAAAAGCAAACAAGTTCGTAAGTATCCGACGCTCGTTAAAATCTGATTGGCTAATGACAAGGAGATCCAATTTGGTCAAATTTATTTTAGTTTTGTGTAGAAGATTTCTAATGTATTTTTAAGGAATGAAAGTTTGAAAGAAATATGGATAGTTATAAGATTTACCAACAAAACAAGCCAAGGAGAGGTAAGATTTTGCAAGAATATGAGAAAGACTAGAGATAGAAGTCAACCTAGACAAATTCAGAGATAGCTTTCGATAATAAGAACAATTTAGAGACCTCTCCGAATTTTGTTAATTAAGTATCAGTTATTGCGATTGATAATCTAAATGAAGATACCAGTTTTCAGAGATAGTCATTCTTGTTCATGTTAATGCTGGACAACATATGCTGAGAATAATACTAAAGACAGAAATAAATAGTAAATTCAACATCAAAATGTTATAATACTTGCGGAAAAGTGAGTGTCACATTTGTGATATGTTTTAAAGGACTGAAAAAAAAAAAAACTATTTTAGAGGTTGCTTACATATAACATCAAAACTTTAAAATTATTGTTTCTAACATTATAAATGTAATTACTAGATATTTATTATTTTACGTAGCCATTTGATAAAGGGGAAAAGGTCAAGAATTGTAAAATTAGTATTTAACTCCACTTTTGATTAAAACAGTGGAAATATGATCTTGAAGCATCCATGCAGGATAATGATTCCGGAAGACGCCAAGCACTCAACCATTTTTTGCATCACCTTTAACACTAAACCTAGCCCATAAAAATCCACTCTCATCCACTGCTCCAAGGCCACCCATATATAGGTAGGGAGGCAAAAATAGCATCATCAATAAATTGTAGCCTTAAGTGGTATATCTAATTTCCAAATGTACCTCCAAAAGCACCATGAAATAATACCAACCCATGTGCCAAAGCAAACATCTCCTAATCTTATACTAATTTCTCTTTAAAATTAGGACATTACAAAAGTTGATTTAAGAGTACCTGTTTTTGTTTTTTCAGTATCTTAAATTTTCCTTAAATTTGTTTATGTACATTAAGTCAACCATTCTTCCTAATTAAGTTTCAATTGTTGTTTGGACCGGAAAAAAAAAAGTTTCCACTTACTAATTTATGTCATCTTTCAATAGTCATAAAGATTTTAAAAGAAACCAAAGTAAAAGGAAAAGAAAGGTAGTCACAATTATTTGTAGTAGCTATTTCCTTTCACTTCTTTCTTTTCCATACATATATATAAATATATATCAAACTTTTATTAAAGCAAAACACACAATTTAATTCCACAAAAATAGAGAAACACAAGTTGAATTTGATATATATTAGCTATGAAGTAAAAATTCTATTCATTTATTTATTTTATTATAGAACACCAATCTTTGATGTTGTACCTATTTTATCAACCATTTGAAGGAGTTTGGTGGGTGAGTTTTTACAGGAAAGATAGGCAAGTAAACTAAAATTACAATTGTTACATATCTTTCTAATCTTTTGCTTTTGTATTTCTTTTCTTTTTATCTAAAAGGAAGGAGGGGAAGGAAAAGACACCACTAAAAGCTTAAGCAAGTATTGTGGATGATAAATGCTGATTATATATTATGGCTTTTATGTAGAAAGTAATAAAAAACATTATAAGAAGAGAGAAACACAAATAACACATTTACATATATAATACTGCATTAAAAAAAAAAAAGGAAAATTGGAGAAATGGGTTGGAAGTACAAAGGAGGTTTGGTTCTTATTGTTACTGTTGTGATTATTTGGGTTAGCTCTGCAGAAGTCACACAGGTTAGTCACTTTCTTTCTTGATTACTGCTACCATTTTTTCCTCTTTTTTGGGAGATATCTGAAAAGGGGAGAAGGGTATATATGGGTTGTGAAGCTTTGGATTCATAATTATGCATATGATTCAAAAACCTTATAATTAACATGGATGAATTGTTAAGGATTGCCTTTTATTCTCCTTTTTTATTTCTCAGGAATCTGTCAGTTTGCTCAATAGTTTTCTTGTAATCTGCAATGAGCAACGACTCTATATCAATAATAATTTGTTTTTACCATTTACAAAAAAATTATATTATAATTATTATTGAGTCATTAATTAATCTCATACATTTTTCTTGAAATTATGGATGTTTATGTTTTCTAGTGTTAGTTTTTGGTGACATAATACATGTTGCTATGAACTGCACTTAAATTAAAAGCATTCAACTTTTTCTTTGGCTTACTTTTTCTTCTTTCTTGAAACTTTATGCCTACACAAGAAGAGCACTGTTCTTGAAAGAAACGATCCATTTCATCCTGAGTTTACTGATAATGAATGAATTTAACAGGAAGTTTACACAAACTATAATCACCCATTTGCAGTCACATATTTGGGGACTTCTCTTCTAGCTGTTTATCTTCCAATCGCATTCGTTAAAGACTGGTTACTAAAGTTTATTAGAAGTAGGAGGTCTTCTGCAAAAACAACTGCAAATGAATACAAGTCATCAATTTCAGAAATTGAATGTCCTGTCAAACAAAATATTGAGTCTTTGGCTAATAAAGACTCAGCCATAGATGTAATTTCTCAAAGCAAAAATAAAGTAGAGACATTCACAACAGCTAATACCAAGCTTACTGTAAGGGAAACTTATATTGCTGGATTCTGCATTGCTCCGTTGTGGTTTTTCACCGAGTATCTAACAAATGCTGCACTTGCAAGAACAAGTGTTGCCAGCACAACACTATTGTCATCAACTTCAGGGCTTTTCACACTCTTGATTGGTGCATTTCTTGGTGAAGAGTCTATTACTTTAGTCAAAGTAATATCTGTGCTTATAAGCATTGGTGGTGTTGCTATGACTATCTTGGGCAAAACATGGGCTACTACTGGATCTATGTATCATTTCCTCTCCTTCTATATTATTTACTGAAAATTTTTTAGCATAAAAAAACTGATTGTTTAGTTTTTTTTTTTTTTATTTTAATGTTCAGCAATCACAAACATTCACTCATCGGTGATCTTTATGCTGCTCTATCTGCTTTGACTTATGGATTATTTACAGGTTTTGTTTGTTTTTTTTCCCCATTGATGTAATTTCTTAAAAGTTAATATGTTTTTAGGTTAATACAATGTCTTTTATAAGGTGCAGTTTTACTTAAAAAGTTTGCGGGTGAAGGAGAAAGGGTAGACGTACAAAAATTGTTTGGTTATATAGGATTATTCATAGTTGCTGCATTTTGGTGGCTTGGTAAGACTCAACTGTTAATCCTGATTCTTTAATTTTTGCAATTGATTACGTTTTGGTGGTTCAGTAAGTATCAAATATTAATCATGTTTCCTAGAGAGATTTTGTTTTTGCAATTGATTGTGTTGCTTTTCTCAGTGTGGCCTCTCACTGCCATGGGAATAGAACCCAAGTTCAAATTTCCACATTCAGCTAAGATGGACGAGATAATCATGGCTAACAGTTTCGTTGGGAGCTTTATAAGTGATTATTTCTGGGGACTAGGAGTTGTATGGACCAGCCCATTGGTGGCTGCACTCGGTATTTCTCTTACCATACCACTCGCTATGTTAGAAGACATGTTGCTCCATGGTCAACAATATTCACTAATTTATATTATTGGCTCAGCTCAGGTAAATTTCAAATATCACAAAAACAAAAAGCAGTTTATAAATCCAATTTCGAGCACCAAATCACAAAATGTAATGTCTTACAGGTGTTTCTGGGATTTGTAATAGCCAACCTGGCAGATTGGATTTCACAAAAGGCTAAGATGTTAAGGTAGACTGCCACAAGAGTGAAAATTAGTGTAATGTTCGAAAGAGCAAGGAACTATATTATACGTGCTAGGAAAAATTGGCAATTTTTTGTTTTTGCCAATGGAATTTAGCATACTTTTTAGCTCCTGATGAATTATGCAACAGAATATAATGTCTTTATAATGCGCAAGATTTACATATGCAATGTAATGTAAAAAGATTAGTACACTGTTTTTACTACACTCCCAAGCATTTGCAACTTTGAGAGAGGAGATCCATAAAAATAAAAATAAAAAAGGAAAAGAATCAACCCATCAAAAACACTTGGGAAAAAGGCCCTTGAGGAAAAATCATCAAATCATGAAGCAATTCAGAAAAATTCCATACCTTGATAAATATTCATTTTCCTTAATGTTGAAGCGCCTCTAAAATTCAGGCATACCATCTTTTCCAAGCATAATAAGCCATGACTTGAAAGAACAAGTCAAAATAAGATGTCTTCGGATGATTCATCAAAATTCAAAGGAATACCATAAGTCCAGAACATCCCAATTTGTTCACTTGGCATATAAAAATAGCCACAGCGTATCAGTCTCCACCTTCAGTTGAGTAAATTATATCAGGAGGCTGCCTGATTCTCACTTGGTTTGTAATAAAGCATCTTCTGCACATAAAACATCATATAGCCCTGTGCAGCCCTCACCACATTCTCGTTAACTTGAGTAATCCAAGCATCATCGCATTTGTACCATTGGCCGCTCAAGCGTAAATAGGTCACATAGTGACCAGCATCAAGTTTACCTATGTGCGTGACGACAGCAAATAATTCAAACTCTGATGACGGCTCATTTGTAACATCTTGTTCCTCCCCATCAAATGGGAAAATCCTGTTGCCAAATCGATTCCTCAATATGGAAGAGGAAAGATAAGGAGCCATGTCCAATGAAAACGGGAATTGCAGATAACGGTCAACTTTCCTTGACATTTTTCGTATAGAAGAATGCTCGAATCTTTTGATGTGGAAACATGAAACCAGAGGAAGCTTTCTTATTGACATCTGTTTGAGAGACTCCTGCCTCACTTGACATTGCTGACAGAAGAATTTTTGGTCAGATCCCAAGCTCTCAGGCCTAGTAAACCGATCCAAACACCCCATCAGGGTAGAAACGCCACAGTTTTGGCCAGGATTCAGGCCATCCACTTCACCATTGGATAAATGATGATCTCTCATTGATGCTGCCTTTCCGGATCCCCCTTGGTGAGGTTCTAAATCCAGTGAGATGTCCACACATGGATCATATGTTGTAGATGTGAAACCGCAAGCCATACACATGACATCAGATCGCAATATACCAGAAAAAACACGGTGAGCGATGCAACAGTCTCCATGGCCTGCACTTTTGAAAGCATTTGGACCCATCAAAATCAATCAAAAGATAAACAGATGACAAATATATTCAATAAGAAATATGTGCAGAAGAGATTGCAGCATCAGTCAAAAATACACAGGATAACACAAGAACGGTTATAATCTTTCACAATAAGAAATGTATCTTTAATTTCTTTCTACTTCCACTAAAATACCAAATAGTTATCATTTGTCAGACAATGTATTTCTTTCTGTTTATTGACAATAATTCCTGCAACAAATGAATATTTAAATTTGTTTTACTCAGAAGATAGTCCTATTTGTTTTCCAACTTTAAATGGGAAATAGACATTCCTACCTTAAATTAACAATTCATTGCTTTTCTTTTTTACTTCCAAAAACGTGGTGAACAAATCTGCCAGCTCATTTACATTTCACAGTACAGAGTTACTAGTTGCCAAAACAGCAGCACAAATAACTAATGCAACAAATTGGAAAAGAAGCACAACAAGCTTGCAAGAAATGGAAGAGACTGTAGTAAGAAGCCAGGAATAAAATACACTAAGTGGTAAATTGTATACCTAGAAGAAATAGTTTTCAATATTACTGAAAATGTCAATGTTTCCAAGCTAGCCTCACAACACAGAACCAGCTATTAAATAAACTTATCCCAATTATAAACAAGAATCTTAGGCTGACTTTGGACCTAGAGAAATCTTCCTCCTTATTCTGGGATGGGGATCAACTTTATGGTGAAACAAAATCCTAAGAAGGACAAAAGAGGTATGAACAAGAGAATTATGACAGGTGTGAATCCTATGATGATCAAACGAAGATGGCTCTGAAAAAATTTGACTTACAGGATCAAAGCAGATGACATCATCAAGTCTGCGTGTTGATGTTGAGAATTAGCCCTAAATCTGGGAGCTGTCAACTCCTAGGCCAATAACAGAGACCTAAACCCACACCCTGCAGTTAAAAGTTACGGTTACTAATTAATCTTCCAGATTATTTTACCATTTTGATCAAGCAGAATCACTACAAAAAGAAAAGAGCGGGTCATCAGCAGCTTGATGGAACTCAAACTGACCTACTTGCAGCTTTAGCATCTTAACCACATTCATTCCAGCTATATAATCTAATAATCACTCCCCCACTAATACCCCAATCAAAATGAAATGCAGGCTCTGCTCTAAAGCCTCTATATTTCTTCTTTCATTCTACTGCAACAGAAGCCCCTAAACACTAACAATACAAGTTATACAACAATATAATCCCAAATTTACCGGTTACCAATAACCTATATTTTTTAGCTAAATTACAAAAATTCAGGAGCTAGAAATACACAAACATTTAGTTTTTTTTTAAAAAAAAAAACAGCACACTGGGACTGACTCAATGCTGAAACTAGATTTTACATCTCTGTTCTAGACATAATGTATCAGATACGCATAACAACACAAGGTCATGCTCAAGTATAAGAATTTCGATCCCTTTTGACAAATTGTGTTTGATTTAAAAAAAGGTATATCAAATTGAAACAAAAATAGTTATATTCACTCGAAAACACAAGTGAAAACATATTTGCAGTGCATGACAAACAACATAGGCCTACTCCACAGTCAATTACTGGACAATCCTAAAACAAATGCATACACCCTCGAAACAGAGTATCACATAATATAACTTGGAAGCTTGTATACAAAGTTCTAGCAGTATACATCCAACATGGCAACAAAGTTCAAAACAGGATTGATACAAATACAAAACACATGTGAAAAAGCATGAAAATGGAAAGACAGCAGAATATTTACCTTGACTGTGGGGCTTACATCGATCCTTCTCCACCTTTTCATGTATCCCATCAAGCATGGAAATGAAAAATTCATGCGCATCCTGTTGTTCATAACTTGCCAAATTAGATGCATGTTGCCACCAACTGCGACCAGTACAACCAAAACAAAACCAAGCAGAAGAATTAAAACATCTTCAGAATGACAAACTCCAATTCAAAAGTGCTTAACATCCAACGAAAGAACAAATTTCCTAAATATATATGAACAGGAAGCATACAGATAGAAACTAACGTATCCTAAATAATCAAATTGATTCCCACCAATCTGATCCCAGTCACATTGTCACAGCACAAATAATCAAAAAGCTCCGCAGAACACATTATTCACCTGTACAAAAACTTTGCGGGGCTATAAGGGGTCCGATCCCCAGAAAAAACAGCAGAAAACATAGCATCCATGTCACAAGCCAGACACAACCTTGCATTGTTGTTGCCATTAATATCAGCATTGCCCACATTCCTCTTTCCAGTGGCATTACTATTGGTAACACCATTCTTCAGCTTACAGTAGTACCTATTATGCCGATCACTCAAGAAATAATTCCTTAATGGTGGCGTATGAAGGAATGCCTGAAGCACTGAATTCATAAAACATGTGTTCCCTAAATTATTCAATCCTCTCAAACCCCGCGGCATATCGGAGCTACAGTCTAGCGGACTTGAGCTACTTTCCATCAATACACGATCCCGCAAATCTGGAGACCAGGGACGGTAATCAATCCGCCGCCGTTTACGGAGATTTTCGGGTTTAGCTGATTGGATTGTAGCGGATTTGAGAGTCGCACTTTGGGATAAGACCACCGCAGCATCGAAATCACGGTCATAGACCTGATCGCGACACGCACAGCAAAAGAGTTCGGCACGATCAACATCCACCGCGATCTCGTGGCCCGGTGGCATGGACGTGGCATGTGCAGCAGCGTGAGAGGGTCCAGGTGGAGAGTGACAAGAGACGGCAGCGCATGTCACACAAGCATATAATCGAGGCCTCGAAGACTCTCCACAAGCGCCGCAACGAGGGACCTCAGACGGGTCCCGGCGTATGGCGGCGCGGCCACCGGGGGGTTTGACTCTGAGACAGTCTTGGAGGGCACGGAAGGGTTTCGAACCATTTCGGGCACGAAAATCCGCTAAGTGGGGACAAGTAGGAGGGGAAAACTGGGCGTTCAATCGGTGATGGTGATGAGGATGGTGGTGGTGGTGATTGATCATTGATGACATGGAGGGAGAGTGGGGTGGTGGGTGACGGTGGAAACCCTAAGATTTGAAGAACATAAGGATCATAGATTAGAAAATTAACGGCTAGGATTGAAGGAATGAGAGTGACGGAGCATGGAGAACGATGAGGGTGAGGATTATAGTGTTTGGTAACGAGAGCTCAGAGTTGTATGGGATGAGATTATTATGATTGGAAAGTACTGCTTTTGTTTTGTTTTTCTCATACTACTACTTATTTAATACTCCGTCCGAGCGGTTTTTTATATCGAGAAAATTTTTCAAATGTGGTGTATTTGAAAATTTTCTAATGGGAAATGGAATAAAATACCATATATTTCACTTTACTAAATATCATAAGTTTTTTAAAATTAATAAAATATCACATTTTTTACTGTTATATCTTCTTTTATTGTTTTAATTTTTATTATTTTAAAAAGAATTGCAGATTCCGACAGCCGGCAGCAGTGGTTTGGTGATCGATCGGCCAAAATTTCGATGACCGGTAGTGGTTCGTGATCAGCCGGCAACGATAATCCGGCAGGAGGTGGTGTGGAAAGGTGGAGGTATGATGGGAGTAGGGCATATATATAATTCCATGCAACAATATACATAATATGCCTGGATTAATTACCAAAAAGGTGTTAAAAAATAGAGTGAATACATCAATTAAGGTGTTCGCATACTCATTTTCCTATCTTCTTCATTTTTCTAACTAAAGAAGTTAGAAAACTGAGTATGCGAACTAATACATTTAAAAAAAAAAAATGCAAATTCGCATACTTGGTATGTGAGCTAAAGGCCATTAATTATGTTAATGACAGATTAGGACGCGTGTTTAAGAACAGACCAACCGGTGACGGACACGTGGCTTGATAAGAGAGTTCGCATAACGCATTTGCGAGCCCCTTCTAGAATCGGCTGAATTCACATACTTATTATGCGAACTCTCTTGAATAACAGCAACCGTCATTTCCTTTTACCGTTTTGTATTTCGATTATCACCAAACACTTATTGTCAAATTTCAGACCTTTTCACCAGCCAGTCAACAGTCTTTGGAGTTTTTCAACGGCAAGTCACTACTTCGATTACCCGTTTTATGAGAAAAATGTGTGTTTTTGAATTTGAATTCTCTTTTTATATTAGTATATTTTTTTATTATTTGTGTCAAATGTTAGTTTAGCTTCAATATAAATAATACTCATTTTATGCTAATATGTTTAAATAAAATAATATTTTAGGTAGTTTGTAAGTAATAATATTTGTATGCATACTAGAAATTATATTTGTGATAATCTTTTTACTGGTTAGTAATTTAACAGTATTAGTATGCAGAAAAGAATTTGCATGGAAAAATAATTTATGTGTGATAATGATGTTTGAAGTATTTTTGTATGCGGGAAAAAAATTTATATTCGAAAAGAATGGTAACATCCTCTCTTATAATCCTTACGTCATAAAACATATCATTTTTTTATAACATATTAACTCTCACATTAACTTAGGTCATTTTCATTAATTAACTTAACATATAACAAAACATTAAACCAAATATCGTACATATTATAATACCGACCACATTTACATATAACCAAACCTGTTTATCTAAAAGTCATATATACATAACATGTTATAATATACACATACCAAAACATGTAATTATGCTATACAAAACATAGCATAAAAGAAAAACTGTATGCAGCATTTACAAATGACGTGGTGTGAGGGAGAGAGGCCTAGGCTTCAGCTGTACCGACCTGTGCATAGACTGGTGAAGTGTCAGTACTTCACTCAAATTGCAGACCTGAAACACAATTTGCGATTTTGATGAGTCGCATACTCAGCAAGTGCAAACCAAAACCATATATAGCCAACATATAAGTCATTTTATCAAACATAGCAAAACTGCATAATTTCAGGACATTTATATCATATATAATCAAAGCAATAACATAAGATGCATAATGACATGTCTTTTCTTTTTCTTTAGTTGTGATTTATTAACCAAGTGTTGCCCCAGGAATTTCACAGCATATAAGTAACCATAGCTAGCTAGTGAACATATAAGACCGGAATAACGTCGGTCATAGGGATCCGAATATCAACCTTAAATATGTAGTATTCACCAGATCATTCTGCATCATATAGGACCCGTAGGTCTTTCTATATCATATAGGACCCGTACGTCTTTCCATCAAATCATATAGAAACCGTAGGTTTCTTTCCTGAAATTTGCAAACACTGGCTACGATAATCACAACGGTCATATTTAAGTCCTGTGGAAAATGCATTTATATAACATACATTTCATATAATCATATTTCATATACTTATGTGACCGGGTTTCAGTACCGGCTAAAACAAAATATATATATATATCAAATAACTCAACTAATCAGATTTCAGTACCGACTCAGGAACCACAAACATCACAATTCATATATCAGATATCTTCAATTGACTGGGCTTCATTATAGGTCCAAATAGTTCAATATAATCATAAAACAGCATTTTCATATATCATAGACGACCGGGCTTCAGTATTGATCTAAACAATTCAATATAGCATATTTGACAAACTCATAAAGTCAAAATCAAACATATAAGTAAGTGAGTTTAGCACTTACCTCACTACTGTGTGCTCGGGTGGGCCTCAGGTTGCTTACCTCGTGTCGCTCGAGAACTCAATGCTCCTATAATGCATAACATAGCAATGATGTTCAATTAATCAAATCAAAAATCCATATATGCTATGATGCATGATTTACTATTTAATTCTTTGAAATAATTGAGTTTTAAAATTAATTCATTTAATTTTCTATGAATTTAAACTCAATTCATAAAATTTTCCACTTCAAAATCATTTTATAACATATTAAAAATAATTATCAAACTCTATTTATCATACAATAATTATAATTAATCATAATTATAATTATTAAGACCAAATATAATCTTTAAATAAACTATATAATAATTTAAAATCAACATCATAATTAAAATCTCTAATAAAATATTTAATCTCTAATTTTTTGGCTTAAAACGATTTTAAAATTAATTTCTAACGTCAAAAACGGATTTAGGACGTCGAAATTAGGTTGGAAGGGTCAAAATATAATTTATAAAAGTTTCTAGACAAAAAATATAAGCAAACAGAACTTTGGCTCAAAACGGAAATTTATAAAATGGAAATTTTACCAAATACAGGTGCTGGGTGCGCTATTTGGCTCAAAACGCGAGCCTTGGTGTCGTTTTGGTTCTTCTCCTTCCTCCTCCCTTCTGGTTTCAACCCGAAAATGATACGGCAACAATTCAAGAACAAAGCAAGAATCACCTCCGAATCAATTGAAGGTTCCCAATCTAAATTCAATTAATCTAAAAGAACCCTTCACCCCTAAAACATCAAGGAATTGGTAATAAAGAGTATAAATAAGGATAACAAGAATTGAATTAATGCCACAAGTTACTTACTTGATAAGTCGAATCAATCCTTAAAGTAAAACAAGCATAGAATTTGATTCCTCTCTTGAGAAAAAAGTTCATAAAACTCAAATCAATAACATTCTACCTTTTTTATGCTAAAAGGGGGTTTAAATACCCTTTGCTAAATCCTAAACCATAAGGAAAACTAGTAAAAATAACCTTAAATGCATGTGGGGCGGATTGGGCTTAAAAATAGGCCCAAAAACTAATTAAAATAAAAGGTTTAGACAATTATTTGACTTCAGATAGACCCTACTTGTAAGTTGAGCCAAATATGCTCCAATTTGTATAATTTAGCTATGCAATATGCATAAGCATCTCGGTGTCTCCTTAAGCTCTTCCCCATGCTTGATCAACATATCTTCTTGAAGTTCATGTGAGATTAAAGCTTGTACAAAAATTTGCAATTTAGCTTTTAGTTTGTTGGCGCGTGCCTTAGTCATTAATCCCATTGTAAGCTTAAGAGCTCTATCTCTATGGCTCCCTTGGTTGCTTGCATCATTGAGAGCTCCATCTCCATAACTCCCTTGGTTGCTTGCATCAGAAAACCCAGATTTCTAGCCAACTTTCAAGCGACAGTTCTTCCTCCTCCGGTGGCTTTCCGACAAGCTACGACCACCATTCGCTTCCTCTACACCCCCTCTATCTAACCATCGGCCAGAATTCCCCAAAACTCTCTAAATTCTAAGATATCAGCCCTCAAAGTTGGCTCCTCAACACTGTTTTCACAATTTCCAGATTTTCCCTGGTTTTTTCCCAACTTCCAACAGTTTGTCCGACCACCTCCGGTGCCTTTTCGGCAAATTAAGACCACCAAACTCTTCCTTTACATACCCTCTATCAAACCATCGGAGCCAAATTCCCCCCTGCACACTAGATTGAAAGATATAAGCCGCTAAAGTAGGCACCTCAAACTACCCAAAACCTAGAATATTTTCTCTCACTTCCGGTTTCTCTTTCTCTCTCACTTTCTAGCCAATTCCTTCACTTTCTTTCACCTCTAACCTCTTCCTACAATCCTTAGGGATGTTCTGAAGGTAAAGGATTGAAAGTTTTCTTTCTTTTTCCTCTTTTCTTTTTCTTTTTCTTTCTTTCTCTCTTTCTCTCTTCCTTTCTATTTTCCCTTCGTTTCCCTCTCCTTCCCTCTGATCCAGACCACCTTCTAACCTTACCAGCTCATGTTGCAAGTCCCTAGCAAGCCTTTCAGCAGCTACTTCAAACTTTTGCCCAAAAATTCTATTCTTACCCTTTGGCCAAACTTAACTCTTAAGTAAACATACTTAACCTATTCTCTTTCTTTCTTTCACCAATTTCAGCTCAATAAACATGCCAGCGCTTGTTTTCAAAATGATTTTGGTGTCAAAATAATATGTATAACATGTGTCTAAAGTTTCTTAAAAATCGGAATCCGAAAATTCTTTGTGGTTCGATCGGTGCCCTAATCCGACTCCGAAATCTTGACGATTTTCACGGAACCGAAACCGTATGTCGTCGTCGTAAAATTATGGTTCCAAAAATCTTAAAATCATATTAATAAACATATCTTAAAACATCAAAATAATTTGCTTAATATTTTACACGTTTCCGACATTTTTCGGTCGCGAGAGCCAAAAACTCTAATTTGCTCCGTTTGTGTCTTCCGACAGTAAACGAGCTTAAAACATAACTTGTTTAACATATTTATTTTATGCATTATCATATTCAAATAATATAATCCATATTTAACTTAAATATCATATCAAATAATGATGCATTTAATGAAAATGCATGTAATGACGTCGGAATGACGTAGACTAGGGTTTTGGGGTGTCATAGTGTGACACCCCTGACCAAAAGCATACGTCTTTTTGACGTCATTTCACGCATTTCATGCATTTTTATTTAAATGCATCAGAATATGACATGCTATATGACATTTACATGAAATAATTGATTTGAGAAATGATTATAAATGAG